>ML098426.1:0-12577 GCA_003697995.1 Taxidea taxus jeffersonii | reverse complement strand
TGTTGGTGGTGATGGTGATGGGTTGGTTGTGTTGGTGATGTTGATATTGGTGGTAGTAGTGGTGGTTTTATTGGTGATGGTGATGGGCTGGTTGTATTGGTGATGGTGGTGGTGGTGGTTGTGTTGGTCTTGGTGATGGTGATGGGCTGGGTGTGTTGGTGATGGTGGTGGTGGTGGTTGTGTTGGTCTTGGTGATAGTGATGGGCTGGGTGTGTTGGTGATGGTGGTGGTGGTGGTGGTGGCGGTGATGGGTTAGCTGAATTGGTGATGTCAGTGATTATCCTGGTGATGTTGGTGATGATGGCAGTGGTGGTGACAATGAAGACCATATTAATATTAATCCTTTTCTTTTTGGCTAAATGTCTTCATTAAGCCTCTGATTTAGCAGCCAAAGCCCAAGGTCACTTCTTTTGTTTTTGCTTACACCAGCAGGGTGTAGACTTCGTTCTTTGTCAGATCTGGGTCATTAGAAGATCCATCCAGATTCTGGTTGGGGAGAAGACCATGGATGGTGTAGAATGGGGGCGAACTCTGGTGGACAAAGCTGTGTTCCTTCCCACCCCCCACCTCAATCCTCTTCTGTGGAAAAGGGTGGGCAGGCCTGACCAAGCCCCTGACCTCTGTCACCACAGTCCTAGGGGCAGACCTTGGGCTCACAGCACGAGAGAGAGAGCACTGCACAAGGAGCCAGGAGACTGTGTCCTGGTTCTAACTCCCTGAATGACTGGCAAATTTCTTTGCCATTCTGTGTCTGTTTCCCCACTTAGGTAATGAGGAGATGGGACAAGAGCTGAAGGTTTAAGCTGTTTCTTGCAGTGGCACAGGACTGCCTCTGGGGCAACAGTGACCCAGGAAGTCCACACTGGGCTCCCTTGGTAACCCCGCCTGGCCTTGTCATCAGCTTGCCTGGCTGGGTCTCTGTCCTGATGCAGTTTGATCACGTGAGGACCACGTGAGAGAGAGCGAGTGGTTTGGTATAGCTGGTTCCTTTAGAGCTGAGGGTGATTTCATTCATGCCTTCCCCTATGAGTGTGTGTGTGTGTGTATATGTGTGCCTACCTTCAGAATATGACCTTGTCTCTCCCCCTGATTTCTGGGTGGCCCCTCACCGGTCTCCTTCTACCTGTGTTTCTACCTGTGTTCCCCCTACAGTCTGTTAAGCACACAATATCAAAGTGCCCTTTGAAACCTAAGTTAGATCTTGCCCTTGCCCTGCTCAGAATGGCTCCCCATCCCATCAGGGTGGAAGCCAGAGTCCTGATGAGGGCCCACAAGACTCTACCTGCTCCCCCTGCTCTCACTCCTTCCTGTTCTCCTCTCTGCTCACTCTGCTCTGGCCACAACTGACTCTCTTGCTGTTTCTTGAGCACATTAACCACACATGCTCTCCCACCTCAGGGCCTTTGCCCATGCTAGGTCCTCAGCCTGGAAGGCATGTCTGCCTGGCTGGTTCCTTCACCTCCCTCGGGTCCCTGCTCCAACAGTTCCTTCTCAGTTGCACCGCCCCAAGCCTCATCCCATGTAGGGCCACAGCCACACCCCATACACGTGCTCCCTGTCCTGCCTCCATGCTCTCTTTGCTCTGCGGTCTGTATCACCGTGGGACATGTCTTTCACTGATTCATCTTGCATGTCTGTCTCCCAGTAGAAGAGAGTTTCATTGGTTTACTTCTCCGCTGTATCTGCAGCACGTGGGGCTGTGCTGGGTATACAGCAGGTGCTTAATAGCTACTTGCTAATGAACTTCTCTGTGTTTGCATACCCGTGTGGCAGTGGGGCATCAATACCACTGAATGGATTCAAAGAAGCAAGCATGCCCCTGGCCTGGGTCTGGCACAGGGGGCCGGGGAGGGGGGCTTGGACTTGGGGCGAGGGTCCCAGCCCTGAGTCCTGCTGCAGCCATTTGGGGCACCGTGCAGGTGGGTGGCTCCTGCAGCTCCCGCGGCTTGCTTTCCTGGTCTGTAAGTGGGATAGAGGGGTACACGTGCGGGGAGACAACCCCACACTCCCTGATAACCAGTAGCTACCATGATCTGACCACTGATGTTCAGAATCCCTGAGCCCCTGAGAGTCTGTGACATTGACTACTTCATTGGAGGCCACCAGGGACAGGGATATGGGTTGGCCTAGGGCTTGGCTTAGAAGCCTACTCCAGGCCCCCTGCACCGTGAAGCTTATTAAAGCCCTCTGGTCTAGGAGGGAGGCTGGCCAGACCCTTTCAGGGCCTCAAGCAGCCATGGCTGCCAGGGATGCGGAAAGAGCCCCCCACCCCCGGAATGGATGATTCTGAGCCCAAAGGAAGGGGGGGGCCAACCATGCAGAAGGCAGGATCTCTGGGCTGGGAATCAGAGGACCTGGACCAATTCCCAACTGGCCATTGGTTCCTGTGACCTCAGGAATCACTCCACCCTATGAGCCAGGCTCCCCATCTGCCGAGTGGGGAACCACATTGCCTCCTGCATCGGGCCAGGGTCCTGGGCCATGGGACTGTGGCCTGGCCTTCCTCACATCTTTTGTCCCTCTGCGGTTTCCTGCCTGGGCTCCCCACCTCGAGGGTCCTTTCACAGGGGTCAAGTGTGTGTGCACCATTTGGGTGAGACCACTGTCGGCCTTCCCAGAAAGGGCAGGGCCCAGTGTGTCCCCCGCTGCCTCACCCCAGCCTGCTGGCTTCATCACATAGCTCCCCCAAAGAAGTCTGTTAAACCCAGTCTTAAGATGGGAGACAAAATGAGGAATTTGAGAAAGCACACCATTTCTGAAATTGTCTAGGGATGCCTGGGTGGCTCAGGCACTAAACGTTTGCCTTTAGCTCAGTTCATGATCCCAGGGTCATGGGATCGAGCCCCCCATTGGGCTCCCTGCTCGTCAGGAAGTCTGTTTCTCCCTCTCCCTCTTCCCCTGCTTGTGTTCCCTCTCTCACTCTCTCTCTCTCTCTCTGCAAAATAAAAAAAGAAAAGAAAAGAAAGAACGACATTGCCATGCCTTTCTTCCCAGGATAACCAGTGATCTCGTGACTCCCTGACTTGCCCCAGTTTCCCCATTCATAAAAGTGGAGTGGTGCCCAGCTTGGCTATGAACCTTCCCGGGATTCTGATGATGAGCCTTATTCCAGACCTTGGTATGGGGATGTCCTCTCAACCCCAGGTTGTTCTCAGGATTGTGACCCTGGCCCAGGTCCTTCCAGAAAGCCAGCTGAGGGCCCGCCAGGCAGAGGCACTCTGAAGGACAGTTCCAGAAGCCGACAGCAGATGGTGCTGTTGACCCCAGTCCTGGGCAGGGGAAAGCCTCGCAGCTGCTGGTCTCTGGGGCTCCTGGCTCCAGGCAGTCTGGCTGTCTGGCCTGGCAGGTTTGGGAGCCCCTCTCCTCAGAGTCTAGCCCAGACTTTGGGTACACACTCTGTGGCCCATCACCACGCTGGGGGAAGGCCCTTGTGGGACACACAGCTGAATGGGGAACATGGTTGTGCAGATGCACACAGGCACACGTCCTCAGGGACACACGGAGCGCACACGCCTGTTCACCTCTACCTGCGTGGTGCCAAATGCCCGGCCTGATTGCGTTCACGGATCACGCGTGTGCTTCTCTGTAACCGATGTGCATGAGGGTATGCCGGGCCGGTGGTACATGAGGGAGAAGAGGCCTCAAAGGAGGGCCCTGGTGTTGTGCATTCCTGTGGATGAGCATGTGTGTGCGGACGCTCACGCCTGTGGTCCGCGTGTGCGTGCACCTGTGAGAGGTGTGGTGTGCGGGTGTGGGCACACGAGTGTGTCTGCGTGTGCACACATGTGAGTGGGTGTTGTGTGTGCGTGAGTACTCCAGTGTTGCATCTCCCCGGGCACAGCTCTGCAGCTATGTGTGCACACGTGTGTGTCCGCGGCTGCCCATGCACGCACCTGTGTGCATGTGTGCGTGTGGGGGGGTCACAAGCCCCAGGCTGGGCTGAAGAACGAGCAGCCCGGAAGGAATGACACAGGGTCTGAGCCACGCAGAGGGTGTGGATGGACAGGCTGGGAAGGCAAATGAGCCTCTTGTTGGGAGAGAGGGCCTGAGGCAGGCGGACCCAGCGCCCCGAGAACCCGGCCCAGACCCGGCGGGACGGAACAGTCAGGTAGAGCCGGGATGCGGGCGCAGAGCTGGCATATGTCCTTCTGAGTTAAGGGGAAGTGTGCTGTGTCCGAGCCGGGCCCTGGACTTCTGCTCTCACCTGCCCACCTCCCAGAGCCTGCCTGTTCCAGGTGAGGACATTGAGGCTCAGGGCGGCCGAGGCACTTCCCGGGAAGCAGATGGCGTGGAAGTGGTGCAGTTGGGTCTGGAACAAAGGTCCGGCACTGAATCTTGTCATGAAATCACCTCCACCCCAAGCAAGCCTGACCGGCAGGCCATGAAGCCACGGAGTGTCTGGCCCGAGGCAGGGGTGGGTGAGGAGGGCAGGTGTCAGGGCAAAAGGGGGATGAAGGAATGAGGGAGAGGAGACTGTGACATATGGCGTGGAAAGGGGGCGTGCGGGGCAGCAGAAGGATCCCAGCTCTGTGGCAAGCCCACCTCCAAGCCTCTGTCCTCCAAGGTGGGGCAGCCTCTGGGAGCCTCAGTTTCCCTGTGTGTTGAGCCCTGACCTCACGCAGGAAACTTGGTTGGGCACTGCCCACCCCTGTTCTTCAACAGATGTTTATCGAGCACCTACTATGTGCCAGGCATGATTCTGGATGCTGGAGATGTAGCAGGGAGCTGGACACACGTGCTCCCTGCACACGGGAGCCAACATTCCAGTTCGCAGGAGAGATGGTAAAGACAAAAGAGAAAGCACGAACGAGACCCGTGAGGCAGAGGTGAGTGCTGGGATTATGTCAGTGGTGGGGTCAGGGCGGGGTCTCAGGGGGTGGCCAGGGGCTGGGAACAGGGCAGTGGGAGCAGCCAGTGCCCCAGGAGGGCCGAGGGACAGGGCCTCCCAGGCCACACCAAGCTCTGGGGATTTTATCCCCAGGTCACAGGGGAAGCCACAGGAAGGTCTAAGCAGGCAGAGCCCTGACAGCAAACCTAAGAGGAGAGTCCCCCCGAAGGCAGGAGCTCCCTGAAAACCTGCCGGGCCTCGGGCGCAGGAGATGGGGGCTGCTGGGCTTGGAAATTTGCATCCCGGAGAAGCCTTCCCCTTGGCCTCTTCCTTCCGCTTGGGACTGCGTGTCCCGGGGCTTCCAGCTCTTTCCTGGAGCTGGTTCTCCTAGGCCTGGTGTGTTTCCTTGGCCGCTGTGGATCCGGAGGCGGTGCAGACCCTCCCCCGGGCATAGACTTCCACCCTCGGCTCTGCTTTTGTTGGCAGGGTGACTTTGGCCACGTTGCTTCCCTGTGAGCCTCAGTTGCCCTGTCTGTGCAGTGGGGACGATGATGCCTCTCGGAGCACCAGACGGTGTGAGGATGAGATGTGCTGACTCCTGGAGAGGGCTCCTGATGGTGCCAGGCCCGGCGTCGGGGCTCTGAAGCCCTGCTATGGGCTATGGTGGTGACTCCTGTGATACCCAGATGGCCTGCGTGGGCTGCTTCTCTCTCCCAACTGCAGTGTCTCCCCCTGCAGATCACACCTGCTTCGGGAAGGGAGAGGAGGCAGGCACCGGGTCAGCGCAGCAGAGGGGTGGCTTCTAGTGGGCAGGGGTGTGGCAGGCCCCTTGGGCTCTCCCACCAGCTGCCTCCCTCTCCCTCCAGTGTGCCCCAGGGAGTAGACGACTGGCAGTTTCTCCGCTCTCTTCCCTGCTCTTGATTTGCGTGTTTAAAATGTATCTGCAGACTCATGCTAAGTCCCCCGCCCAGCCTCCCTCTCTCCCTGCCCGCGTCTGCCCGTGGAACTAAGTGCGTGCACAAGAGCTCTGGAAAGCACACGCTCCTGGCCCTTCCACGACAGCGCCATCTGGGATGCCCCGTTTCTATGAGGGGGTGTTGGGGTTTCTTTTCATTTCCCCATCTTTGCCTGCACCCGTGGGGCCGTGCACTCCCTCGCCGGCTGCTGGGAGATGCTCTCAGATCACAGGCCTGACATTTCGGTGTTCGTGTCCCTGTGCCAGGCAGGCAACAGCCTGCACAATTGATTTTCCCTGCATAATCGCCAAGCACCATCCATAACGTTTCCTCCGCCCCATCGGCCCTTCGGGCTGCTTGCTCTGGGCCTCATGCTGTCTTGCCTGGACCCTTTCTTCTTGGACTGGGCACTCTCTTTCCCAGTGCCAGAGAGAACTGCCCCCTGTCCCCATCACCACCTGTCCTCCACTCTCCATGAGGCTGGTAGGACTTGCTCAATTTCTGGTCGCTCCCACCTTCCCATGTCCGCTTGTACTGTCACCTGACGTTCCCTTTGGTTCCTCAAAGAGGAGTGCCTTTCCCACCTCAGGGCCTTTGCATATCCTATGTCCTCCAACAGAACTCCTGCTGGTAGCCCCAACATACTCTCCTTTTTGCCTAAGTTCATTCTCACTTGCCATTTGGGTCTCAGTTTAGCTGTTACTTCCTCCAGGAAGTTCCCTTGGGTTTCCCAGACTAGGTTAGGTGATTCCATCCCACTCTCCTTTTACAACCAGCTCCTCTCTTTGTTGCTCTGTCCCTCCTGGAATGATTGATTTGAAGTCTGTCCCCCACATTCCATTTGAGTAGGCTCTGTTCCTCGTTTGTTTCCTTCTGTGTCCCTTTGGCTCAGCCAGTGGTGCTCAATAAATGCAGATCGAAGTGAATGAATGCTTATTGAATGCAGTCACTCACACGGAGGCCTGACCTTTGCGGTGAAGATTTCCTTCCTGGGCAGCCTTTGTACAAGGGGGTAACCTGGGGAGAGGAAGGAGGGGCCGTGGTGGCGGGCAGGGCAGGGAGCCCGAGGCCAGTGCCCAGGCTCGCTCCTCTCTCTGGGGCTAACATCTTTGGGTGGGCTTTGAAGACTAATGACACAAAGTGATGACAGTGTTGCTGGGTTTTGGGGAGACGATGTAAAGCATTTCAGAAAATGAGTCAGACAAGCCTGGGCTCCTTTCCTGACTCCATCACTTTAGGAATTCAAGAAACCCATCAGGGAAGCAAGCTGAGTGTCCATCAGCAGACGGGTGGGTAAGAAGATGGGCTATGTATACGTATATGTATACGTATACGTACAAATACATGTACGGTGGAATACGACGCAGCCGCGGAAAGGAGGAGAGCCTGCCGTTAGTGACAACAGGAAGGGACCAAGCGGGCAGGGTGCCAAGTGAGGTCAGTCAGCCTGAGAAAGACAAGTCTGGTTCCACTCCTATGTGAACTCTTAAAAACAAAACCAAAAAAAAAAAAAAAAAGCAAATCAATAAACAAACAAAAAGCAAAAAAAAAAAAAAAAGTAAAGAAAGAAACCCTTCAGTGTCTCAGTTTCCTTATCTGTAGAATGGGTACAGCAGGTAAGTGCACTCCCTCCACAGGGCAGGGCCGGCTCGCTGGGAGGAGTACATGAGAGCGTGTGTGGAAAACTCCCGGCACAGTGCGCGGTCCCCGTGAGGTGTCGAGTAGACAGGCCTGGAAGGAAGACGAGATGAGGGCCTCATGGCTGTTGCCACTGCTTGGGATGATGGTGGGTAAGCATCTGTGACGAAGGTGATGGAGGGGCAGTGCTGGTGCCTTTCCTGCCTCAGGTGAAGCAGGGGCAGGGGTGGTGGGGGCGGGGATGGCAGGGGAGATCCAATCCGTCCGTTAAACAACCAGCGTGGGTTTTGTGTCAGCAAATTTTTGTGCAAAAATAAATATAGCTTTTCCTCTTCGGGAATCATCGATAAAAGAGCAATTTCACACACCCACACACACACACACACACACACACATAGTAGAAAACACGATGGTAGGTGACCGATGTCAGGGAAGGTGGTTTGGGACTAGGCATTCTAGGAAAGGTGTGAGCACAGATACGCTCCAAGGGCCCCGGGGGCTGAGAGGCAGGGAGCAGAGGTGCTGGAGAGGGAGGAAGAGAGAGAACATCAGAGAGACAGGAGCCATGGCAGGTGTGAAGGGTGACAGTGCCCTGTGTCCCTATGAGGCCCCTGGTGCCCCATGAGGAATTCCAACCTCCAATCCGGGGTCCTGGCTCTGGTCCCAGCTCTGCTACATGGCCCTGCCCCCCCTGGGTGACCTTGGGCACACGTTTTCCCTCGAAATAGGCCCTGGGTTCCCCGTGACTCTGGGACTCTTGACTTAGCTCTGGCTGTACAATGGACACATGGAGTAGGGGCAACCTTGGAGAAGGCAGCCTGGGAGGCGTTGAGCTGGCACGTGTCCTGGCAGGGTTGGGTCAGTTTGTGAGGAAGAATTCCTCTGGACTCCATCCTCCCGCTTTACTCTACCTGTGGGTCTAAAACGTGCCCGCGGATATGTCTTGGGGGAGCAGCCTCCTTCCCTGCTCTGTCCATGTCTCTGGGAACTCTGCATGCACAGGAGCTCAGAAGAGCCCATCTGCCTGCCTCTCCACCCCGGCACCCCCCTTCTGGTGTTAGGATCCAAGATATGAGTCATGACCAGAGAGGGTAGTGCCTTGCCCAGCAACACACAGAGAGGCGGAGGCAGAGTGGCGGCCCCTGGAGTGCAGAGGCGAGCCGGGCTGTGACTCCCACCTTACTCAGGGCTCCTCACGATGAAGAGCCTGCAGAGGTGAGCAGCAGGTGAGGGCTAGAGAATTAGGGACAAACTAGAGCTGACCCTTACCTAGCAGATGCTTTAGGAGTAATTAAGCCTATGGACTTTGGGGCCAAAAGGCCTGGGTTTGAATCCCAGCTTTGAATCCCTTGTGCTAGCTGTGTGACATCAGGCAATCCACTAGACCTCTCTGTGCTTTGGTTTTCTTGTCTCTACAATGGAGAAAACCCTCCCTCCGGGTTCTTGTGAGGATTAAGTCGGTTTGTATCTCGCCCAGGGACAGGGCTGCCGGTGGTATCGGTGGCTAATATCAGGTACCCCGCACTTCCTATCTACGGACTTGCCTCTTGAATGTCCTTCTTGAGGGAGGGATTGTCCTCATTGCAGGGAAACTGAGGCTCAGGGGTTGTGCCCAGCCCTGGCTGGCCCCATGCCCACCAAGCTGCCTTGGCAGGGGGACGCACAGGAGGGGGTCTGGGAACTGGCCGGGGTGGGGGTTCTGGGCGGGGAGTGGGAAGCCGAGAGCCTGACACAGGCCCTCAAGAATGCAATCCACTTCCTCCTGGGCCCCCGGGGGGCCTGGGAATCCTGGGGCGGGGATGCAGGAGACAGCTGTGCAGGGTGTGCTGGGGGGCAGGGTGGAAGGAGGCCCCGGGAACCTGGACCCCCCTTCTCTGTTTCTCCTGCGAGGGGGATGGGGGGAGAGGCTGCTGGCTGATTAACCCTGGCAGGGCCAGAGCCAGGAGGTGGGAGAGGAAGGCTGGGGGTGAGACAGGCCTGCGGGGGAGCCCGCCCTAGGGAGCCCTTCCCCAGGTGTGGCCAGCTGGCCTGCCCAGGGAGGTGCCAGGAGACTCCACTCCCAAGCCTCACAAAGGAGGAAGGACAGGTCTTTAACAGGGTCACAGCTGGAAGGGCCCTCAAAGGTCAGCTAGCCCAGTCCCCTTGCTTTACAGAAGGGGAAACTGAGGCCTGGAGGGGGTGGCCATCAGCTCGTGCTCACACAGGGGTCAGTGGCTGAGCCGGGAGTGGGCAGCCTGAGCTCTGCCCCATCCATCCCTCCGTCCTGACTCACAGCAGGAGTTCTACTGGGCCTAACCCTGCGGGGAGCCTCCCCCCGAAATACAGGGGGGGTGGCCCTGACAGTACATTGTAGCTTTTGATTTCATCATTTATTCCACCTCCCGAGCCATCTGTATCCTTTACGTCATTGGGTCCTCACCGTACTGCGTGTAAGATGTGTGGGCTCCCATTCCACAGATGTGGACACTGAGGCTCAGAGAGCTGAAGAGACTTACTTAGTCATGCCCAGAGCAGTGACGGAGCTGAAGGTCTCCTTCCTAGAAGAAGCTCCCGGTTTCCCAGAAAGGTTGAAGGCCCCACCACGGCCCTGCCCTGATCTCATCTCCCAGGGCTCTCCTTCCACTCTCCTCACTGCCTCGTTGCTCGAGACCTTACGATCATCCTTCCTCTTGCTTGAACCCACTAGCCTTGTTCCCACTGCAGGGCCTTTGCATATGCTCTGCCCTCTTCTGCTTGGTGCACTTCACCCCACATCTATGCATGGCTGTCTTCTTGCCAGTTTCACTGACTTTTGCTCACTGCTCTGGGTAAGCTGGTCGGCAGTGGCATCACTGGACTTGACCTTCTCCCTAGCACTTTTCAGCGTCTGAAATCATCTCGCTTATTTCTTTTGTTCCGGAGTTTGTGATCTGTCTCTCCGTGCTAAGACGGAGATGCTCTGAGAGCGGGGACTTCATCTGTTTTGTTTACTGCTGTGTCCCCTCATCCTAGGACAAACCCAGCACATAGTAGGTGCTCACTATGTAAGCGCCAACCGACTACGCGCCATGACTCAGGCTGCTGTGA
The DNA here is from genome assembly GCA_003697995.1 of Taxidea taxus jeffersonii. Lineage (NCBI taxonomy): Eukaryota > Metazoa > Chordata > Mammalia > Carnivora > Mustelidae > Taxidea > Taxidea taxus. The sequence continues at coordinate 2,089 of ML098426.1, read as the reverse complement.
GTTCAGAAGGAGTATGTTTCCTCCCGATCAGTGCACCTGCTGTCTGACACTGACTCCCGAACTGGGACCCCCCTCCCCGCGTCACTGCTGCAGCCAGAGGGCAAAGGACACTCGGGCCCAAACCCTAGTGCCCTGGGACTCAAGCTTCTTCACTTGATATTCAAATGGTGGACTCCCTATGATGCTGCAGGTGACCCTCTGGCCCCAGAAGTGGAAAAAAAAAAGTTGAGTGAAGGTGGAGATCTAGAGCCTGGTAAGAGAGGTAGAAAAATGCAGGCGAGGCAGCGCGGTTGACCTCCTACTGGTGGTGGGTGCTCTGCAGACGTTTATATCTGGAATCCTCAGGGGATCAGTAGCTGTTCCGTGGAGGGTGGGATAAATCCTCACCTAGTCCCAGCAAGGCGGGGCTCTTGGCTTCTGTGCTACAGGTGGGGAAGGTGAAGTGTGCAGAGGAGAGTGACTCGCCCAACTGTGCCCTGCAGATGGTCTGTCTGACTCTGAATGCTATGCCTGTGAGAGCACAGAGGTCGTGTGTGCCTGGTCTGGGGGGGACACGATGGAGCTGAGTCTAAAAGTCAGTTCAGATGTGGCCCCGGGGACCGGGACTTCCAGGCAGGGGTTCAGGGAGCTCAGGCAGGGAGGCAGGGAGGAAGGCTGGTCATGGGATCAGAGAGTGGGTTGGGGGCGCCTGGGTGGCTCAGTTGGCTAAGCGTCTGTCTTCGGCTCAGGTCATGATCCCAGGGTCCCGGGATTGAGTCCCGCATCGGGATCCTTGCTCGGCAGGGAGCCTGCTTGTCCCTCTCCCTCTACCTGCTACCCGCCCCCCACCTGCTTGTGCTCTCTCTCTGTGTCAAATGAAAAAATAAAAATTCTTAAAAAAAAAAAAAAAGGAAAGTGGCTTGGTTTTCCTGGGGCACACAGGGCAATGGGAAGAAGGAGGGAGGGAGATGAGAAAGGAGGGTGGCTTGGGCCAGCCCCTTGTTATTTATTTTAGCATCATGATGGCAGTGTGGGGCGACAAAGGGAAGTGGGGAGTTGAAGTCGAACCTCAGAAACTTTCCAGCCTGTGGATCCAGAGGACAGGATGCCTGGGGTGGGGAGGGAGGGAGGGAGGGAGGGAGTCTCTCTGTGCAGCTTGGGGGGAGTAGGGAGGAGAGCAGAATCCAATATGAAAATGGTATGAGTTGGAAGGTTTTGCATTTTGAGACGTTCAAAGGTCCAGGAAGCAGGGGCCCGTCTGCTTTGAATGCAAAGTGGCAGGAGCTCCGGGTTTTGGGGGTTGCCGGACCTGGGCTTGAGGTCCAAGTCTATATTCCGGACCGTGACCTTCCGTAAGCCTGACGTCCAGCTGAGCGTGGCTTCTTCATGGGCAGGCTGGCGGGAGCTCCCGTGGTGAAGAGGACCGGAGGGCTCATGTCTGTGACGCACCCAGAACAGGGTGGCCAGCACAGCGGGAGCACTCAGTAAACACTAGTTCCCCTGTTCCCCCAAACCCTTCCCCACCCTAGCGAAACCCCGTCTTCAGGGTTTGCAAACTGAATTGCCCAGGGAGGCTGGCCTGAGCCTGTTAGGGGCCATGGGGAAGGAATCTGCCTTAACATTGTTTTCAACAGAGCCTAGAAATACAGGTTTTAATGTGAAATCTTCCCCAGCGATGGGGTGAACGTCCCCCTCCTCTCCCAATAAAAGCAGTAGGCCTAAGCCTACTGCTTTGCAAACCCTCTGCAGAGCCCCAGGCTGAAGAGATTTGGGAGGACCTGCTGGGAGTTGGGGTGGGAGCATGGGGGAGTGGAGTGGGGAGGGGGTGGGGGGATGGGTCCGTCCTAGGTGTCAGAGGCGGTGAGTGTTAACCGACAAGTGAAGGAGGGACAAAAGCTTTGTTGACCGGGATCTGGCCTGGGTTCAGGACAAGGCTGCTGTGCGGCCCTGGGCCAGCCCCTTGCCCTCTCTGAGCTTCTGGGACAGGAAGGAATGGGCTCTATCAACAGTCCTGGCTTTCTTGGCTTTGGGGGTGGGGCCTGGAGCAGAAGGTGAGGGAGAGCTCTGGTCCTGGGGATAGCACGAGGTCTAATCTGCTGTTGACATTCCT
>RCUC01113954.1:0-27967 GCA_003697995.1 Taxidea taxus jeffersonii | reverse complement strand
TTTTTTTTTTTTTTTTTTTTTACTATAAACCCTCATCCCTCTCAAAGGTGTCCACCAGAAACATACTCTGGCATAAGGGATACGCATACTGTAGATACTCTTCAGTAAGAGATGCCATTCATGTAGCCAAAGAAAACTTTCTCCTTGCAGGTATGATAACTCGTTAGAATTGGCCACTTCAGAAATGTAACTGAGAAACCTAGGCTGCTTTCACACTATGCAATCCTGCTAAGCAGAGTCTCTGCAGTTACTACAGCTCACTAGCTGACGGTTGAACATTTGGTTATAAAACATGCATACTGTAGGGTTATAAAGTGCATAAGGAGGAAACCGAAACAAGGCATCCCTACACTTATCGCTGTGAGCATGTACCTATTTTAGTAACAAGAACCTGGGGCTGTGGTGAGACAAGCGTAAAGACTGGTGATTCACCACAATAACCAGCAACTCAACTCACCTTAACTATTTTCCAAGCCTTCTCTGGAACTCTGGACACATCACTCCTCAGGCGTACAACCTAAAAAGCACAGAGTTTAGGGACCTGGCACCTGACGTTAGGGATAAGGGAAGAGCAGAAGGCCTTCCCAACTTCAAATATAGGGAGGATGTGGCTTAGGGTCTTTGTGGCTCTCACTTAAAGTGCTCTGGGGACTTTGATTTTATTCTGGAAGCTATAAGTGAAGACAATGGTGGAGTGGTGTTCAAAGCCTTGATGTGGTTACATAGATTACACAGTGGGTTTGCTTCCATGGATTAATTCAAGAAACCAATTACTAAAGGATAGCCCTAGAAAAGAACAAATTATAATCGTTGACAGAACTATTTTAAAGAGTCTCTTAGTACTGTTGTTGCTCATGAGGTCCTCTCATTATGCAAGTGTGGGACTCTGCTACTTGCTAGCATAGTACTTGACAGATAACAGGCATTCAATAAATATTTTTATTTAATGAAGTAACTCTGTAATCCTAAATTAGTTAGCCTCTCAGAGTCTCAGCTTCTTCATCTGTAAAATGGAAAGAATAATAACAATAATATCACAAATTAGGAGTCTAGTGAAATGGTTAAGACCTAGTTTGAAGCCCAAGACTAGTAGGCTTGGTGATTTTGATCAAGTTCCTTACCCTCTAAACCTCAGTTTTCTTGAATAAAAAATGAGGATGATAGTAGGACTAATTTATGACATTTTTGAGAGGACTGGAGTAGTTAATTCATGCAAAGCACTTAGAACAGTCCTGGTGCAGAGTAAAATTTCCCCAAGTATTGTTATTATTATTGTCATAACATGCTATAGCTCTGCCAGCATCTTGGCAGAAGCACTTGGAAAGCTGTTAGTATACAGTAAGACCAAATAAACACTAGCTATTAGTCCTCAGAACAGGTGGCCAGCAAACAGCCACTATTGCTATTAAGTTAACACCTAATCAAACCTTCGTCTGACTTTAAGATTATGAGGCATGCACCAAGATGATAGTTCCTTTTCTTTGTGCTTTATCTGGACTAGACTGGAAAGTAGATCTCCGTTCTAAGTTGGTACGTGTGTAGCTTTAGCATTTAGCAGAGTGATTAGAGGGGAGTGAGCCCTAATGAAAGGCAGCCTAACTCCTAATCTATCTTCTAGGACGAGGAACAGAATAGCAATGCGAGAGGAGACAGGAGGAAAAACAATATTCTGTGGCAACAGGTGATGTTTTATCTCAAGAGGTCACCTGCATCACTTAACTTCTTGATTTCAAAGCCCTCATCTTCCTTTTTTGAGTCATTACAAGTTCCTGTTTCCTAGTCCCAGGGTAAGTTCTCAACTCACTGGGTAAGTAGATGATTTACAGCCTTGAGGCCAATAAATTATGGAAGTCTTCTGATCAGTGAGTCCAACCAATTCTCCAAGTTTTCTTTGCTAAATTAATGCACACAGAGAAAGGGTTCCAGAACACCATCATTAGAGTTTTAAATTATCAAAAGAGTTTTTTGTGTGGCAGGCTCAGTAAGAACCGAAAGGGGCCGCCTTGCATTCATGAATATAACGCTGGTCTCTGACACTAGACTACGGAGTGAGGTGTTTCTTATACAGTAGGATGGATTCTATCAAATATCTAGGATCTAGAAGTAGCTTAGTTCTCTTGTGACTGATAGCCAGCCAGGATAAGAGGTCCAATCTGTGCCTGTAGAGATGAGTTTGTTTCCTTGGGAAATGCAACAGCAAAGATGGGGGTGAAACTTGTTATGTTCATGTTATCAATAATCTTTACATTTGAAATTGAGCATATATCTAAACTCACACCTAAACACATACACAGGCAATGTGACAGAGTAGAAAGCAAAGTTGGATTTAGAGTAGGATGATTTGGTCTAATGCAGGGTCAGTCACTGAACAAGTCTTTAAACCTTCCTGAAATCTTTTTCCCGTTCTGTAACATGAAGGTTATCATACCTAAGTAAAATACTGCTGAGAAGACTCCATGAGAAAATGTCATGAGTAACTCCCACAGAGTGGTTAAGCACAAAAGGAGAAACCCAATACGGGTTAGAGTAAGGTTGAAGACAGAACATATCTTCAATTGATTATTTCCTAGGCATTTCTCATTCTGCCTTAACTGAAAATACAGAATTTGTAACTTAGAGCATGGACAATGTTTTAACACTAGAACTTTGGGGATTTTAGGAATGGCAGGGTTGGAGTGTACTGTGTAAGGCAGCTGCACTGGCTGGGGAGTGTGGTATTATAGCCCATGTCTCACACATGCAAATGACCGGGAAAAAAAGGACAGTTGAGAACCTGCAGGAAAGCAGGTCAAGATGGAGTGTGGAAGGAAGTGGTGGTGAACACTTAGAGACAGGAAAGGACAATGAGTGGTTGAAGGCTGAACAGAAAGGGTTAAAACAAAAATTGAGAATTGCGAGTCTCAGCAAATGTAAAGACACCAGTGTACTAGGTGTTTTGCATATTTTAGCACTGTCTATCATTTTACCGCAATTCTCCCCATCAAAAGGTGTGGGAGATTGTCCACTGAAATGTACTGCCCGTATAATACCAGAAGTCAATCAGAAAATGTAATTCACATTGAAGAAAGTTGTTTCAAAGCCAACTTTGCTTAAACACATCTATTCAGTAAAGCAAGGGATACTGGCGCCGGGGAGCCATGCAGGCCTAGGGGAAAACAAAATCTCAATAAGTATGCCCAATGTGCTTTTATATTTCAAAATCCCTTCAACAGAGGCATTATGGGGAGATAAAAATTAGGAAAACACTGAATTTAACTAATTCAAAATGCTGAAAAATTATTTTGCATTTATGTTTTATAACCAAATGCTTTTCCCACATTTGTCCCAAGGCAGCAGATGAAGCACTATATTCACCATTGCTAATACTAGCAATTGGAACATGCTCTTTGGCAAGGCAGAAATAAGATAATTGTTCAACATAGGCTGGCTTTTCAGAAATACTGGAAGCATTGCCTGTAATTATAGACATCTGTCACTGCTAGCCACTCAGTACTAACCCTGACATCAATATACAACCATAGCACTAAACTGCCTGCAGGCATAGCAATGGAGACCAGATACGCTAGGCAGGCAATCATCTGCTTCATCCAAACTATCTGTCAAAGGTTCCCAACCACAAATAGCTCTTACATTTTGTATCCTTAGGATAATATGTTGATTTATTTTAGATTCTCTAATATTTACAGTCTAGGCCATCTACTAAAATAAAGAAACAAAACTTATGGCTGATGGAGGCAGTTACTGTTCACAGTCATCATAAAAGGTCATAGCTCAACCCTCAAATGTTAAAAATTGATGGCAGCTTTAACCATGTGCTATCATACAGATGTTTCCTTTTGTAGAGGCAATTATTTTCAATAGCAATTCAAAATGGTAAATACAATCTTTCATCAGCAAGTATGTTGCCACACTGATCTAATAGAAATGCTCATATTTTAAAGCCTTTTCTGAAAAGTAAAGACAGGTTCAATGCTGAGTATTGAAGAATCCAGATTGTCAGTTTGGGTTTAGCTGTACATACAGTACCACATGTGGCAACAGTTTTTACATATACAAATCATGTGATGTCTGAAAGCCAGGAAATGATACTGACGGACAAAATATGTGGTTAATGAATGAGTCCACTGGCATATCATCTTGCTAGGTGTAAAGCTTACTGAAATATACATGTGTGTGTACATTCATATTTTTAAAAGCCCAAAGACACACCGTAGCTTTACATGTTCCTCTCTTTTTTCTATTAAGCAGCCAGAGAAGCAAGCTGAAAATTATTAGACATTTAGACTAATTAGGAATAAGCACTCACAATTATCATCATGTGTTACTAAAAACACTGATATTTCTTGGTCTGATCACAACAGCCTATGCTGAAGGAAAACTATTAATTACTGACAGACAGTTAGCTTACAAGTGAGCTGCATCTTAAAAACCTCTTTTAAAATACAATTGCTAAATGCCTTACAGTGCTGTAATGTGAGACAGGTTCAAATCTTATTACTTCACTGAAATTAAAACCTAAGTTTTAATACTGTTCAAGTCGAACAATGATTCCACACTTTATTGCTTTTGAAATCCCTTGATGATCATAGGAAAAAATGCCCCCGAGAAAAAAAGACTGTTTTCGATAAACAGAAAATACAGTTTGCACTCTTAGCCTCTTTGTCATCACAAAAAAAGGATTTAATGCCAATTCTTTAAAAAAAGACTTTTTTTCCACAAAATGTGCACCTTGTGTGCCATTTGTAAAATCAGTTCACTTTCTTTTATTTATTACTGCAGCGCGGCAAGGCAATAAAGAAGCTACCGATAGCTAATAAATTACATGCCTTTTAAAACAATTCTCTTGCTACAGAAACATGTAACTACAAAGGTTTACATTTACATGGTACATCACATGAAATGTCTATATTTGTGTCCTATTAACCATTTTGGCAAATTGTGGACTTCTACCAAATAGCCGACAGAAAAAAAGACAAAGTGAATCACACATGTCGACGTGATATAAAAGAAAAGACTTTCTAGTAAACTACTCTCACACTATTTGCTCTTTCTAAAAACCCTCCAAAATTTACTGAAACACATGTTCTGATAAATCATCTTATGCATCAAAAAGGTATTCAAAGATGTTCTAATCAGGGTTAATTTAAACTTTACTCAGCGAATACCAAGAACTAAGTAATTTTCCCCCTAATTTATGTTCCTAGTATGCAGTCTTTTAAAAATAATAGCTCCTAGCAGTTACTTAGAATAAATTATAAAAAGCAGGATCATTGTTAGAATAAACTGTAAAAAGCAAGATCATTGGATGTAAGGCAAAAATGCCCCAAATCTGCCTTAAAACATTTTGTGATTTTTAAAATATACAAAAACCCAGTTATTTATTTATTTAATAAATCCTCATATCAAACATGTCTTGCTTAGTTATAACCAACTTTTCTTTTAAAATAGTATAATCTTCACATATCCAGAAGGAACAGTCTAAAAATCTTACTTTATGAAAGTAAGGTGTTTATTTTGTCTTTCTCACTTATCTATATGTACAAATGAACCCTGAAATATCTGTACTCCAATTCCAGGATTAAATTGTTACATTAATCAGGGTATCTTCTTAATGCTCTCATCCTCTACTCTCATGATGAGCATGTATTTATGAGGTAGTGTATTGTCTTTTATTATTAATTTCCTCCATTTCCTGTAATAGCTATCATAGCTGTGGCTTTTTTTGGTTTCATACCTACAAATTTCAACTTTGTTCAATTATGCATGATGAACAATGCTTCTCAATTTTCAAAGCACAAACAACTTTGTTCCTTTTCACATTTATTTCAAGATGACCATCTACTGTACAAATGAATAAAAATTCTCTATTCTATATCACCCCATTTGTCCATTAAGATCTACTTTCCCCCCACTTTCTTTGTAAATTAGCTTGATTGTGGGAGATAACCTTTTCTGAAGCGTTCGATGAAATAATTTTTTTTTCAACTTCACAGATTTTTTTTAAAAGGGGAGTCATTCATGGATGGAACTAGAGCGTATTATGCTTAGCGAAATAAGTCAATTGGAGAAAGACAACTATCACATGATCTCCCTGATATGAGGAAGTGGAGATGCAACGGGGGTGGGGGTTAAGGTGGTAGGAAAGGAAAAAATAAAACAAGATGGGATTGGGAGGGAGACAAACCAAAAGAAACTCTTAATGTCATAAAACAAACTGAGGGGGGTGGGGGGGAGAGGGGTTGGGAGAGGGTGGTGGGGTTACATTATATGTTTAAATAAAAAAAGCTTAAATAAAAAAATAAAAATAAAAGGGGAGTCATTATCAACATAATGATATTCTATAAATCACATATCTATATATGCAGAGAATCCTACTACACATTGCCCAATTTACCTTCTGCTTCTTTTTCATAGTAATGCTCATGTTTTTTGAAATCATGACCTTTCCCCATACTATAGCTGATTTAAAATGGTAAAATTCTCAATTAGCAACCAAGAAAAATAGGTGACAAAATATCTACTTTCTCTATATCCCCTATCTTTCCCTCATCTCATTAACAAAATTTTATTTTAAATATTTAATTACTTGGATTATCTTCCTTTTGGCCAAGAGAGGGCTCATTCATTTTACTGTCTCTCTTGGATCACTAAGAATGTGTATTCAAAGGACTGGTATCATGAACCCCATTTTCTTTAGATGGGTAAAATCAAATAGCGGTTAGGAGACTGCTCAAGATTACACAGTAAAATGACCACTTTTCCAATTTCCTATTCACAGGTCTCACCATTTAACAACACTGCTTCCTAGCTCCTGGGAAAAATATGTATTCACCAACACTCTGGTAAATCCAAACTAAACTTTCTATGGGCATTATTTCATTTAATGTATGTAAGATAACCCTGACTTCTCTCTGGCACCAATATGACAGAATGGAACCAGTGGGTGGTTTCTTGGTGCCAAATGAGAGAGGTAGGGGAATTCATTTGTTTTATTAATTACCTTAGAAGCATGAAACATTTATTTTGACATCAACCTCCTTAATTTGGTAAGCAATCTGAAGGGTACTGATATTTAGATTTCTTAGTCTCATTCTGCAATCATGAGTTCGGGAAAGTGGAAAACATACTGGCCTCTTTTTGCCCCTCTATGTGACTCCTAGTTGTATTTTACTTACCTGTTTATGTAATACGCAGAACCGAATGATGCTAAAAGAAACACCGAGTATCACTTAGAAATCCTTCCAGGACTTGCCCAAGATTACATTAGGTGGCTTCCTTTATGTTCTCACTGTCCTTCTGCCTATCAATCATGGGCCTCATCATATTGAACAATGACTGCTTGTCAGCTTTGTCTGTGTTCTCCACCAGCCTGTGATGGCAAGGCTATTTCTCTAGTCACACAGTCTCCTAATGTGTAGCACACAGTAGGCAATTACATGTACAGATGACCCTTCCACAACAAGCATTTGAACTGCACAGGTCCACTTACAAGCAGATTTTTTTACAGTATGGTAATTATGATTTTTTAAAGAATATTTTCTTTTCTCTAGCATACTTTATGGTAAGAATACAGTATAGAATACATATAACATTCAAATCTGTGTTAGTCCACTGCTTATGTTATTGGTAAGGCTTTTGTCAAAAGTAGGCTATTAGTAGTAAAATCTGGGGGGAGTCAAAAGTTATACCTGGATTTTTGACTGCGCAAGGGAGTTGGCACTCTTAATCCCCATGTCCTCCAAGGATCGATCGTATTTGTAATTCTAATGCATGTTTTTTCAAACACCACCAAACAATTCTCCAACTGTCCATGAAGACTGATTGGATGTCCCCACAATTTAACTCAATTCTGACACTGTCTACCTTGAGATAGTGTCAGATTTCATGGGTTAAGGGCTCAGTCCCACAAGGCTGCCCCTAATTTAGGCACTAACTGGAAGTCCAGATTATTACCTGTGCTTCTGAGTAGCTACAGATTGAAGGTTCCAATGACCCCCTCCTTGGGTTTGGTTATTTTGCTAGAGGAGCTCAGAGAATTCAGAGAAACATTTTACTTATTAGATTATTGGTTTTTCATAAAAGGATGTACATCAGTACTGTCCAGATGGAAGAGATGCTTAGGGCAAGGTTTGTGGGAAGGGGTAGGAAGTCTCCATGCTTTTTGAGCCTCTATCCTCAAATCTCTACTATGTGTTTACCAACTCAGAAGCTTTTCTTTTTTTAAATTTAAATTCTAGTTAGTTGACGTACAATTCAATATTGATTACAGGCATAGAATTCAGTGGTTCATCATTTACATACAACACCCAGTGCTCATCATAACAAGCGCCCTCCTTAATACCCATCCCCTACCTACCTCCTCTATCCACCCTCAGTTTATTGTCTATAGGTCAATCTTTCATGATTTGTTTGTCTTTTTCTCTCAACCCAGAAGCTTTCTGAAACACATCCTTTTGGCTTTTTATGGAAGTTTCCTTACCTAGGCATGACTAAGTCATTGGCCCTTGGTGACTAAACTCAAACTCCAATCTTTCTCCGTTCCCCAGAAGACAGGAATGGGACTGAAAGTACCAACTCTCTGATCACATGGTTGATTCCTCCTGGCAAGGAGCCTCCATCCTTAGATGCTTTCCAAAAGTCATCTCATTAACATAAACTCACAGGTAGGAAAAAAGGGTCTGTTACGAATGTCAAGATACCTTTATTGACCTTTATCACTTAGAATATTCCAAAGATTTTAGGAACTCTGCCAGAAAGGGGGACAAAGAGCAAACATTTATTTCTTATTATATATCACACTATCACAGTAATTATAAGTACTTGATTAATGAATGAAAGAATAAAAGAACGGCACTGATTCAGCCCAAAATAACACTGTTACAGTTACTATAAAAATCCTTTTCTGATTTACAATCCTTAAAAACTGAACATTGCCTGGTTTCAATCCACTATTTCCTAAATAAAATACCGCTCAATTTAACAACATCTACCTCAGAAAAATGACTAGGATCAGAATAAAGTTTCTCTGCTTTCATCACCATCAGATTTGACCGTCATCTTATCTAATCCATAGTCAATTAATCAATAAGAAAATAGTTGATGATCTAGCCTTATCTTAGCTGTACTGAGAAATAAAAGATTATATATATACATATATACACATATATATATATGTATACATATATATATATGGGAAATTGCCTCTGTCTTCAAGAATCTCAAACACAGAGCAGAAAAAAAGGAATAAGATTGGGAATTACAGTTCATCATTTAATAGATTTAATCAGACCTAAAGGTCAAATCTTGTATATTCCACTTCCTACCACTGTATTCTTAATCAAATTACTTTGTGGTAGAACTATGGTTAAGAACACCTTCATCACAAGATTATTTTGAGGCTTACAAGATATAATGCATGTAAAAGCTTACATCATAGTCCTGGCACATAATAAACAATAAATGACTGTTAATATTGTCATCATTATTTAACTACGTTTTAATGAATATGACCCAGATACTAGGAACTGTGAGAATGATACTTGAATAGAACGTTGAAGAATGGGGATAGGGAGGGGAAAGGATGGGGGTGGGAGTGGGGAAGAAGGAAAAAGAGAACAATGCAATTTAGGATAAAGATGGTGAGAGTCAGCTTGGTAGAGGGGAGATATTGGAACTAAAATTGGCTGGTAGGTGGAGCCAGATTATGGAAGACCAGAAGCAAGGATAGCTGGCTTCATGTAGGCAACACTAAGTCTTTGAGGAGGAAGAGCCCTACGATAAAAGTGGTGTTTAAGATTTGTCCAACTAGGGACGCCTGGGTGGCTCAGTTGGTTGGGCGGCTGCCTTCAGCTCAGGTCGTGGTCCCAGCGTCCTGGGATCGAGTCCCACATCGGGCTCCTTGCTCGGCGGGGAGCCTGCTTCTCCCTCTGCCTCTGCCTGCCACTGTCTGCCTGTGCTCGCTCTCGCGCTCTCTCTCTCTGACAAATAAATAAATAAAATCTTAAAAAAAAAAAAAAAGATTTGTCCAACTACAGTATGTATGATAGACCACAGCCAGAGGGGTTAAGCTTTTACCCTCCTTGGACTATTTGTTGTCTCTAATGACATGTGTTCTCTCTCCTTGATATCCCAACCTTTGTGTATATATACTACTCTTTGGTTTCTCATTTTCCTAATTCTTTATTTTTGGTTAGAAATTTCTTTTTTCCACATCCTTGAATGGAGAGTGCTGTCCCTCTGTCCCCATACCCAGTTCCTCGGGGGAGGCTCATCTGCTTATATAAGTTTTCACTTAAATATGTACTGAAGTAACTCTAAATCCATAGCTTCAAAATTAAGTATTAAATGTGGAAAAGAAATCCCTCTCTGTCTCAGCTGAATTACTGAAGAAAAGTAAAAGGGTTGGGAATTGAGAAGAAATGCCAAGGTGGCAAAATTATGACAATTTGGCTCTATTTCCTCAAATGAGAGGCAGGTCTGAGGTGGGCCAGGAACTTGAAAGAGATTACTTCTGCCTATATTAATTAAATAATAGTACAATATATCAGCTCAAAGGCTCATTTGGTTCCTTATTGCTTCTAATTACAATTCCAATGACCATTAGCCTCAAAAGGCTGGAGGTGTAGCCAGATATTTCTATCTTTCCTTAATAAACAGCTCACAATCTTTCATTCATGGACTTTCAATCAATGTATTTTCAGTTTGTGGCACTGCTTGGAAAAATAAGTTCTATAAATTTTATTATCCATCATAGAAAGTAAAACATACTCTTATTTTCCCTGAACTTAACATAGGGCTAAGGGGATTAATGAATTTAAATATTTAAGAAATTTTCAAGTCCTACCAAAATACTGATTTAAAAAAACAAAAACCCGATTTTCTCTCTCAGCTGTTTAACTTTCTACACTGAAGACACCTAAGACTTTCATACTGTTGATTTTATAGTGTATATGTGAATTGTGCTGTAAAAGAGTGAAATATTGATTATAACTATTAACATTGTGCTTTTAAATCATTTGAACCATTGGGGCACCTGGACCATTCAGTCAGTTAAAGGGCTGACTCTTGATTTCAGCTCAGGCCATTATCTAAGGGTCCTGGGATAGAGACTGTGTTGGGCTTGATGCTCAGTGGGGAGTCTGCTTCAGGATTCTCTTTCTCTCTCTGCCCCTCCTCACATTTGCTCTCTCTGTCTCTCTCTCTCATTCTCTCTAAAATAAATATATCTTAAAAAAATAAAATAAATCATTTGAACCACTGAATTTCTGGAGACCACATTTTTGAGTAGTGACAAAGGTCCAAAAACATGTAACAATATAGCTATTTAATTCTGACTACAATCTTGAAAGGCTACTAGAGGTCTTAATGTTAATAGGCAAAATAGGAAGAAACAAATTAGCTAATGTAAATTATTACAAACAGGACACAATTGTTCATTTTCTTTCTTTTTAAGTAAAAGCATTTTTTTTTTTTAAGATTTTATTTATTTATTAGAGAGAGAGAGAGCACAGGCAGACAGAGAGGCAGGCAGAGGCAGAGGGAGGAGCAGGCTCCCTGCCGAGCAAGGAGCCCGATATGGGACTCGATCCCAGGACGCTGGGATCATGACCTGAGCCGAAGGCAGCCGCTTAACCAACTGAGCCACCCAGGCGTCCCAAGTAAAAGCATTTTTTAAAAACCTTGGAAATAGCAGAAGCAGAGAACCAAGTGCCAACAGTATTTCTCAATGACTAGAGAAGAAAATAAAATGCCTATATATATGATCAAAGGCTAGACAGAGTCAGGAACTTCACAAACTAAATGAAGCGTGCTCACCTGCAACTAAATAAAATGTACCATCCCCAATTCCTTATCCGGAAAGCTTCTATCACATACTGTATCATCTCCTTAATATGACATTTTTGAAAAGCAGTGTAGAAGAGCCCAAATCCCCATCTCAAGTGAGACCTGAACAATTTTCTCCACTTCTCTGAGAAGTGGAGCATTTCTTCATCTACAAAATGAGGATAATACCCACCTTGTACTGTTGTAGAAAGGACTAGCAGAAACTTGGACACAATGCCTAGGACAGTATTTTGTGCACAATATGTACTTTACAAATACTATTTTTATTGAGAACATCAGTTGCATATCTAGAAAATAACTAAGCTAATAAAAATTAGGAATTTTCATTAAACTGTGCAATGCTTTTCTTTTTTCTTTTTTAAACAAGAAGGGATAAGTAAACCATCATTTATATTCAATCCCCATGCATCTGTTGTTAATGTGTACACCATGGCCAAGTATCTAGTTAAATTTAAATTTTGATGCCTGAGAGTAAGTAACTGGAAAGGGAGAAGAACATTTTCATTACGTAACGTACGACGTACTGCACCTAAATTAAAAAATAACTATTCTCTTGGGCATTAAATGGGAATATGCTAAAAGCACCAGGTTTTTAAAGAGCGGTAAGGATTCCTGACTCACTGTGAGAAATTTCCAATCACTTTTAAAGCTTTTTAAAAAACCCCAAAATGGCTGACAGTAGGTAAAGAGAATATAAAAGCAGATGGTTTGGAAAGCCTGAAAACAAAAAAGCAGGTCTTAGCAAAACAGAAGCATTTGCCAGTTTGCCAACGCTGCTGGTTCCTGCTTCCACATCCCGCTTGCGTCCCCCCCACATCTGCTCACCGGCGCTCATGTGATACACTGAACCGACAGAGGATGAACAGTAACAACCTGCAAATCGGAAGCCTACTGAGATCTGTTATTTAAAAATGGAACTCCCTTTTCTTTGCAGGATTTTCCTCACAATTTTAATCTTAGAGAGGTGGAAGAATTATCTTTCTTCAAAATCAAGACACGGTCCTTAGATTTAAGACGATTATTTTAACAACAACACAATAAAGGGATGTTTATGCCTCGCATATGAAACACATTAATAGAGATAGATGCAAACTAACTCAAATCTTAAACATGTTTGCTGATTATACCTTCTACTTCCCAAGTACAATAAAAGAAGAAATTGCTATAAATAAGCTTCTAAAGACAGAAAGCAGTCACAGCAACTTAGCCAAACGACACATTATTTCTCACAAAATATCATACTTTTTGTTTTGTTTTGTTTTGCCTTTGAACAAGCTAAACTAGGAACTTCAAAGGAGAATATGATATAATTTAGAAGAAGGCTGAAGATACAGCAAGTTAGAAGAATAAAATGGACAGTCACATGGTGATAGGACACAGATAGGAAACAAAGGTTCTTCCTTTTCAGATTCCCTTACTGGTGTGAAATGGGATTTTGGAAAATCCCATAATGGACTCCTGTGAAAAATGAGCATAACTCAGACATCAATAAGGAGTAGTATAAAAGATCTAGAATATCACAAAAGGGGTTAGGGATGCTGAGAGAGGATGTTGGTAGATATCAAACTAGGAAAGAGACCTTATGGAGGAAACTGAGGTGATTTTATGAAATTGGTAAAGGCAGCATGACAAGCGAGATGGCTCATTCATGCTAACTGCAGAACCCATGGTCAGGTTTACTTTGCTAACACTCAGCTGCCTAGTTGTCCCCTTTAGCTTTTACCCTACCCCAGTGGGTACTGGACTTCCAGGGACAGGGATGCTGAAAATGATGATGTAGATAATATAAGGAGCTATCAGTTCCTGAGTGTTTATTATATGGTAGGTATGATACTAGGTATATTATATGCCTTACCTCATTTAATCAATATGATAACTCTATGAAACAGGAGGGCATTAGTATCACAATTTTACCACTAAGGAAACTGAGGCTCAGAGAAGTTATGTAATGTATCTTTTGAGTCACATAGTTTGTATTGATAGAGTTGGGATTTGAACCCAATTAAGAATAATGTGAAAGACCACGCTCTCAAACGACTGCCTTTCGTATGTGATCATGAAATGCTCTAAAAAATATAATCCAATCAGTTCCAAACAGGTTTAAACTATAAGACTTTTTACGAAGTACATAAAATAGCCTCACTCATGGGTTCATAATCATTTATACTATCAAAAAATTACATTCTTTAAATGGGTTTTCCCATATAACACTGAAGTTCCATTAATTAGATAAAGTAGTTCATTATCTGATATTTAATTTTTTTACTATTCTTTAGTTGCTCAGAAAAGAGAAGTATGTCATAATTTCACTTGTTCTTCTGTTTTTCATAGACATTAATACACAGTAATTGCAAACATTTACTGAAGTGTATATGTCAGTCATGGTGCTAAACCAGGGGTTTTCAACCTGAGCACTACTGACATTTTGGGCTGGATGCTTTTTTGCTGTGGAGGGCTGTCCAGTGCATTGTAAAATGTTTAGCAGCATCCCTGGCTTCTAGCTGCTGGATGCTGGTTGCACCCCTCCCCCAAATTGTGACAACCAAAAATGTCTTTAAATATCATCAGATGTTCTCTGGGAGGTAAAAATCACTCCTGGAAAGAACCATCATGTTAAGCATTTTATGCATATTTACTAATTTAATGCTCACTTCTACCCTGAGGTAGATGCTATTACTATTCTAGCTTTACAATGAAGAAATTGAAATGAAGCAATTAGGTGCATTCTCTGAGGCAAGAGAACAAACACTTGGTAGAGTTAGGGTTTAAATTTGAGCAATTTGACTTCAGAACCTAGACTCTTACCCAGTACACTACACTACCTTTCTAACAAAATAAATTAGGTCTCCAAGTCCTGAAGGATTGTGAGGATACTCCCCCCACCCCCGGTTTAATGTACTACTACTTACTACTACTACCTGGGGGGAAAGTTTTAAAAAGGAATACAAAACAAGGCTCACACTGCTCTAATTTCCTCAACTTGTTCCTCTTACATGAAGGTGGCATGACACCTTCTTAACTTTTGGGGGGTCATGACCTTGCCGAGTACTGGCACCTAGAAGCTACAGAGCAGCTCTTTGATAATTCTATTTTCTTGTTCTGCTCTTTCTACAAAAGTAAGCCTCATCCACTCTCCAGTGTGCTCTAGATGTTTACTCCTCATCGTCTGCGTTTCCCTTCAGCTCTTACAGACATGTCATACACACTCGGTCTTCAGCCTTTCTAGGTGCTCGCTGCATCCCAGTGACCAAGGTGAAAGGAAATCTCCTCAGATGCATTTCCTTACCATAAATGTTAGAGGAGGACTCTCATGGGATTGTTATAAGGAACAGAGAAAATTCATGTGATATGTTTGGCATTGCATATTACAGGTGATTAATAAATGTTTATTCTTCCTCTGGGGCCTATTAGACATAATATGGGATTTCTGAAATGTTGTCCTGTGAGTACCTAAAAACCCACCTTAAAACAAAACAAAACCCCACCTTAATAATTAAAGTAATGCTTTTCCCTGCCTATTCTTGTGGGGGAGGTTAGTTTCTAAAGGAGAGGTAAAGCATTACACAACCTCATGGAAACACTGTTTCTAGGGAATATAGTAGAGAGCCCACCATGTGACTTTCAAGAGAATAAGCATGACATGTGCTATGAACAAGCTTTGGGCCTGTTCCCCTTTATAGTTTCATTACTGTCATGGACAATTTTTGGTGTGAGACATCCTGAAGCTATGTAATTGGCTTTTGTTTGTTATTTTATCTATCCTTTCTCTATAACTCTGATAAAAAGCCATCTTTTTATTTTTGCTAGTATCAAAACATTTTAGAAATCCCCAAAAAGCTGTTGAAAGTTTAGAGGGTGAGGGAAGACAGGACTTGTGGGCACAAGTAAGGGCAAGTCAACTCTGGGAGCGTTTAGTATATGAAGTGTCCCTAGGAATTTATATCAAAGAAAAGTTTCTGCTCCTCTTTTGTTTTATTAAAGAAAAAGGACTCTGGGTTAGCACAGGGTGAAATAGAGATTTTTATTTTTATATTTTTTAAAGATGTATTTATTTACTTGAGAGAGAGGGAAAGAATATCAAGCAGACCCCTGCTGAGAGCAGAGCCCTATAAAGGGCTTGATCTCAGCACCCTGGAGAGTATAACCTTAGCCGAAATCACAAGTGGGATGCTCAACTGACTGAGCTGCTTAGGTGCCCTGAGAAGTTTATTTTCAAACATAGGTGGCTGGGATGCCTGGGTGGCTCAGTTGGTTAAGTGCCTGCCTTTGGCTCGGGTCATGATCCCAGGGTCCTGGAACTGAGTTCCACATTGGACTCCTTGCTCTGCAGGGAGCCTGTTTCTTCCTCTGCCTGCCACTCCCCTGCTTGTGCTCTCTCTCTCTGACAAATAAATAAAATTTAAAAAACAAAACAAAACATAGGTGGTCAAAGAGATAAATTCAGGCTTACAGACAGAGGATGGTAAGATGATAGCTCACGCAAAATGCTGGTTAAGTCCAGAGAATAATGCCAAGAAAAATGGTCCCCAAAGACACCCTATTTGGGGCTTCTGATGAGAAAGCAAACTTTGTTTCTGAAAAGCACTGCTAAGGTTACTAACTAAAATAATTCAAGCTAAGAAATCTGCGTTGACCTTTTACACGTAGAAACCCTGGTATTTAACGTCTAACCTTCATAGTGTATGCTAAAGCACCTCTTGATAAAACAATAGCCCTTTTGATTTAATATCATGCAAGTATCACACAAATCATTTAATACTGCACTTAGTCACAAAAAAGCCAAGTGAAACATAAAATGCTCTCCCAGTAGGCCGCTTCTCCATACATCTTTACGCCTGGAGCCAAAATCTATCACAAGCAAGAACACTCAAGAGAAATAATAATATAAAAATCATGTGTCCTTCCCATTCTCAGTTCCCTAGAACCAAGGCAGAGCACTCCATGGTCTGTGACAACCGAAGAAGATGATGACAAAGGAAACTACAAATTATCCTGTCTCACAGTAAGTCATAATGTCATTTCAAGTGAAGCAAAACATGAAAAGGGATTTCACAGAGAGTCAAACACTCAGTTTTAAAAGGTCCTCCAAATCTGATCTACTCTGTGTTGTGGCAGGCAGATGCTCTCAAGGACAAAACACCTTTAACAAAACATGTAACAGATACTTGTTGCCATCAGGGAAGAAGCCGGGGGCACCACTGGCCGATGCCAGTGACACCAGTAAGTGGAAGAGGCTGAGGTGGCTCAAAGGCAACATACGGTTTATATTTCTTCCCCTCCAGGATGAAGACACTGATACCAGAGTAACTTTTCTGAAATACATAAATTATCAGTCACTCCTCTTACCTAGTTGAAAGTCTTTAATGGCACCCATCTCCTACAGGATAGTGTCTTTCCCTACCCTGCTGTGGCGCACTCCTCTTAATCTGGCCCTTTCCCCACTGCAAGGAATAACCTTTCCCTTAACTTCTATTCTTTCGCCCAGAATCGTACCCCCCCAAACCTCTGATCCAGGCTGTCGGGCTGATTGTGTCATGCTGTGACCCCTCGTGGCTCAACTGGGAACAGTCACCCTCCCTCCCAATCCGGCAAAATCATCTCCATCCTTAAGATTTAGTTCAAACGTAATGTCTCATGGGACACTTCTCTTGACTTCCTTCATATGGCACTTATAAACTTCTTTGGTCATGCTGACCTGTCAATTATTATCCATCTGTCTCTTCCACTAGTCTGTGAGCTCTAAGCATAGTAACTGGGCCACAGCAGATACTCAAATTATGTTTCTTTAAAGGAATGAATAGGTTATTGCTTTAAAAATCCTAATCAAGCAACTGAAATTACTTTAGAAAGGTAATTTGCTTCTCCAGGCCTTAGACTGCCATCTGTAAAATCAGGAAATGATGAAAGAATGTTTCAAAGATGTGAATCCATTTTTTCAAATAAGAGTTAATCTGGAAGCTCACTATGAGAGACAGACTAAGGCAAAGTGCTCTGACTCATGGAGGGGGGGGAAGATGACCTGCTAAGCTCTTTTTCCCATTGCCCCAAACCACAGAGCATGCTGGAAAACTACTGGGCTACATATTTTATGATCTTTTCTACTTCTAATATTCCGTAATTCTATGATGTTATTCAGTGTGTCAAAGAAACATGTACACGGATTATTAAGTGGAAAAATTCTATTGTTCTATTGTCCTTGAGGAACAAAAACCTCAATTTAAAATCTTATTTTCCCACAGCGGACTATCAAATCTGGACTTGCTAAATGTGCTACACAACTGAGTAATTACGGGACCATTTATCCTATTAGCTTACCAGATAAAATAGGGTTGTTTGTGACAATAATTAATTTTAAAAACAAAATGTTGCAATTGATCAAAAAAATTTTAAATAGGAAATAAACTATTTAATAATCTTTTAAGAAATCAGGCCTTCATTACTTATATCTGGAAAGAAAAGGTAAACACCTATAAAAATGTCAGCCTTCATGTGCCTTTGTAGTTAGTTATGAGCTCCTGGTTTGAAATATTGTTCTTTGAGTCATTAGCTATCGGGGATGGTCACTTATTTTGAACATTAATTTCCTCGCTCTAAAACTGATATAATACTTGCTTCACATTATTTTTAGAAGGACTAAAATAAACAAGTTATCTAGCAGACTGACTGGCACATAGCAGGCCCTTGAAATAGTCTATATTCCCTAATGAATACTAATGAACTGAAAGAGACAAGCTTTTCTAGACTTCTATTGAGAAAAAAAGTAATTTTTTGATAATATGACCACTCATCTTACCACTGGTAACTATGGAAAAATTCCATATTAATGACAGGTGTAAAACCTTATCTTTATAAAGGGCAGGGAGAACATTTGGTTGACTCCATCACCAACAGTGATCCCGGTCTGGGTTCTAAGGTCTCACCACACAGCAGGAGCATATATTTAGTACATATCTGCTTAGTGACATACAACTGTACCTCTGGTCTCTAACAATGTATTTTTTTTTTTCTCAATCACAGTTTGAACAGGTGAAACTACTTTTTAACAGAAAATTATATGAAAAGAGGCCAGACTTGATTTTTAGAATCATCTATTGAGAGAGGCTCTATGGACATTAATAGAGACATAGAGCACAGAAACCAAAAACAGCAGCTTTATTATCATTACAAACCAGAAGCAAACCAATGGCCATGCCAGGTGGGAATTTAACACCTCTATTTCCAATATCAATACATAGGAAAGATTCTGAATTAATGATAAGATCTTGTATATTTCAAACAATTTACATCTGTTGGTATTTTACCAAAAAAATTGAATTTCTTGGCCTTAATTTTACTCTGAAACGATGTATTTCATGCATTTTTTATAGGATATATACTAAATAGGCAGAAAAGAAACCAAAGACTTAGATAAAAACAGAAGTATACAAAACCCATGATGAATATGCCAACTCTTCTATGACACAGGTATTACACAGCACTAGGTCATAGTTCATAATTTAAAAAATGAAATCTTGAATAAGCATACAATCTTAAAAAATTGAGTGACTGAATTCAGGGCTGATACTAGCAAAAGTTGCAAATATTAGGATAGATACTCAGGCAAATTAGTTTTGCAAAATAATCATTTTGATTTTAGTCTTCTCTAAATTAACCAATTCTCTAATTTTAGGCCTTTTGTTAGATCAAAGTAAGTATTTTGCATTTCTGTATTTTTTTGGCTTCCTCCTCAACATTAAACACAACCTTTGTTAGCTGAATTCTTATGTCTGAATACATTTTCTTTTGAATGGAAAAGATATCTTATCTTCATTTAGGGGAGCACACTATGGTGAAAGGTCCTCTTTGACATATTCATTTCCAGTAAGCAGCTATGCCAGTAGAGAAATGAGGAGTGGAGGAAAAGAAACACTTTTCAGGGGGCGCCTGGGTGGCTCAGTGGGTTAAAGCCTCTGCCTTCGGCTCAGGTAATGATCTCAGGGTCCTGGGATGGAGCCCTGTATCGGGCTCTCCGCTCAGCTGGGATCGAGCTCTGCATCGGGCTCTCTGCTCAGCAGGGAGCCTGCTTCCTCCCTTCTCTCTCTCTGCCTGCCTCTCTGCCTACTTGTGATCTGTCAAATAAACTAAAAAAAAAAAAAAAAAAAAGAAAGAAACACTTTTCAGACCTTTGCAAAAGTTTCCTGAATGAATGGTATGAGGAACGATGAAGTGGAAATGAGTAAGGGCAGCCTATCATGGGAATAAAATGGCTTTAAAGCTATCCTAATATGATCAGTAGCCAATAAGAATTTCTGTTTTTCATTCCTTCATTCAATTGGGATAGAGCACAGGGAGAAGACGTAGGTAGTTAGGAATATTCTGGACTTGAGATAGCTCTTCATATCTTCATGACAAATGAATGCATTTCCACAATAAGGTAAGGATGGGTTGAAGAGATTCTTGGGTCCAGAGCAGATGCCCCCGTCAAATTAGTCAGGATTTTTTTTTTTAAATTGGGTATAATTTACATAGAATAAATTTCACCCTTTTCAAAAGCATACAGTTCTATGAATTTTGAAAAATGTACATGGCTGTGTAACTACCACCACAATATATGTCAATATATCCATATTAAATATTTCTATCAATCCAAAAAGTTGCCTTGGGCCTCACTGTAGTCAACCTCACTTCTATCCCTGTACTTAGGGATCCTTGAGTCCAACAGGACTTGTACCAAACAAGGAAACAGATTTTGACTGACCATCAAAAGGGATTTTGATTAGAGTTTTATAAACTAGGGCATGATATGATATCTCCTCTTTATAACCCAAATTCTGCTCATGGAAGAGATGGCTAATCTAATGTTTGATAAATGTATTCAGTTGCAGTTCCAGTTCCACAAGTACAATATAGCTTATTCTTTTATTCATTTAATA
Source organism: Taxidea taxus jeffersonii (assembly GCA_003697995.1). Taxonomy (NCBI): domain Eukaryota; kingdom Metazoa; phylum Chordata; class Mammalia; order Carnivora; family Mustelidae; genus Taxidea; species Taxidea taxus. Next base: position 7,211 of record RCUC01113954.1, on the reverse strand, counting down.
AATGTTCAACTGAATCTGGAAAACTTGAGCTTGATAAATACTCCAACATACGTCAGGTGCCATGCCAGATGCTGGTATGAACAAAATCAAACATGATCACCATCCTCACGGAGGTTACAGTTCTAGTGAAAGAGACCGATGTTAATCAGGTAATCATAAAAAATAAACATTATTACAAACTGTGAGAGATGCTATAACAGAAATATAAGATGTTCTGACAGTATACAAAAAGGTAACATAACCTGGTCTGGGAGATGAAGGAGGCCTTCTATGATGAAATGGTAATTGAGCTGAGAGCTGAGGGGCAAGCAGGCATCACCTGGGTGAAAAGGGAGGGTTGGGAGAAATGGAAAAGAGGATTCCAGACAACAGAATTGATATTTTCAAAGGCCTAGAATTATATGAGAGTATGGTGATTCTCAGGGCCTTAAAGGCCAGTGGGTTGGCTACGAAAGAGGGGCTATGTGCAGTTAGGGAGTAAGTTGAGGTTAGATGAATAAGGGCTCTGTTGCAACATCCTAACAACAATGGGAAGCATTTAAACAGATGAAAAGATAGAGTAAGAATTATATTTTTTAAAAAAGTACTTTGACTACAATGTATAAAATAAACTGAAAGCATGGAGTGGGAGGGCAAGAACAGAGTGAGGATTTGAGTTGGGAGGATAATATAATATTCCAAGGAAAAAGATGGTAACCTGACTGGGGCTGTTGAGGAGATGAAAGGAACAGATTAGGGAGAGACCTCAGATGTAAAAAATACCAGAATTTGGTGAGTGTGAGTGATGGAGAAATGAAATGGAAATGATTCCTAAGTCCCTGGCTTATACCAGAATGGTGCCATTCATCAAGGAGAATAGCAGAGGTAAAAGATCAGGTTTATTTCAAGAAATACTATTGGGTATCTGTCATGGACCAGGGCACCGAGAATTCCCATTTAAGATAAGCATATAGATGAATCTCATATAGAGGGATGAGAACCATGACAAGGGTCAGAGAGAAAGGATGTTCGAGACAACAGTGTGGGGCAGAGGGAAAGACATAGCTAGAGAAGACTTTCTGGAGTTGTTAACTACACAAAATTCCTTTAATAAGAATTTAACTTTTCATGCTTCTCATGTCTTAATCTTTAAAAGAAGGTGATTATGTCTATTGAAAAGGACTATTGCCCCTCAAAAAGGGGGAGCTGGTGGCTGCCTATTGTAGAAACTTTCTATTTCAAAATAATTTTAGAATCACAGCAAAGTTGCAGATATAGTACAGATGATTTCTGTATGCCCTTTACCGCATTTCCCCCAATATTAACCTCTTACATAACCATGGCATATTTGTAAAAAACAAAATTTTGGTATAATACCATCAACTAAACTAAAGACTGTATTCAGATTTCACATGTGCTTCCACTAATGTCCTTTTTCTGACTCAGGATCCACTCTAGGATTCCATGTTGCATTTAGTTGTCATGTGAAAGTTCCTCAGTCTTTCCTTGACTTTCATGACTTTGAAGTAATTTTGAAGAATACTGGGCAATTATTTTGTACAATTTCTATTTGGATTTGTCTGATGCTTCTTCATGAATAGATTGAGGTTATACATTTCTTGCAAGAATACCAGAAGGGAGTGTATGCCAACAAATCTTATTACTTATAATGTCAACATTGAAATCGTGCCAGGTTTTTCCACTGTACAGTGATTACTTTTCCTCTAATTATTTGGTGGAAAAATACTAATTTCCTTGTAAAAGACTAGGAAAATAATCCATTTATACCTAAACATATGCCCATTCATTTTAGCATCTGTTGATGGATCTTGCCTACAACAATTATTATTGGGGTATGCTAACAGTGATTTTATATTTCCTTCATTCCTTCTAATTTATTAATTGAAATCACCCAAAAGAACTTCCTCTTCTCTCCCATTTGTTCAATTGTATATACATATCAGCATTAACTCATGGATATTTATCCTGTTCTGAGAGTTATAATCTAATATTATCATTCATTTTGTTGCTCAAAATTACTCTAGCTCTCAACACTAGGAATTCCTTCAAGGTGGCGCCTTTTGGCATTCCCACATCCTTTATATTCCTTCACTTTTTAAAGCATCTCTTTATCTGTTGGCACTACAAGATGCTTTAAGCTCATCTGGTATTTTCCCAGACTCAGTCTTATAATTAACCTTTTCCCCAAGAAGAACTCATTTTTTTCAATTGGAAAAATTTAGAAATCAAGATCTGAGATCTAGGTATGTTCATTGCTATCAGGGCTTCACAGATTCTCAGCTCTTTTCATGCCAAAGTAAGGAAATATAAGTAAGGTAACTAGTGTTCCATTAATCTGTATGTCTAAATTTTTGCCAGTACCCTAATCTAATCTCCTGATGACGGTAACCCAATAGTAAGGTTTGAAAATGGACGTGTGCCTCTTTGACTTGCGTTTTTTCCCCCCACAACTGCTTTCATTATTCCTTCTTCATGAAAAACCAATTATTTTGTATTTTTTTTAATTGAAGCATAGTTGACACATAATGTTACATTAGTTTCAGGTGCACAACACAGTGGTCTGGCAACTCTGTTATGCTATGCTTACCACAAGTGTACGTACCATCTGTCACCATACAACACTATTCCAATACCATTGACTATATTCCCTGTGCTGTACCTTTCATCCCCATGACTTATTCATTCCATAAGTGGAAATCTGTACCTCCCATTCCTCTTCCCCTTGGCAACTACCAGTTTGTTCTCTGTATTTATGGGTCTGTTTCTGCTTTTTTTTTTGTTCATTTGGCTTTTTAGATTCAACACATAAGTGAAATCATACGGTATTTGTCTTTCTCTGCCTGACTTATTTCACTTTGCATAATCCTCTAGGTTCATTCCTGTTGTTGCAAATGGCAAGATCTCATGCTTTTTTATGGCAGAGTAACAGTCCATCATATACATATACATCATGTCTTCTTTATTTATCTATTGATGGACAACTTAGGTTGCTTCTCTATCTTGGGTATTGCAAATAATGCTGCAATAAACATAGGGGTGTATATATCTTTTTTAATTTGTGTTTTCACTTTCTTTGTGTAAATACCCAGTACTGGAATTACTGGATCATATGATATCTCTATTTTTACTTTTTTGGAAGCACTTCCATACTGTTTTCCAATGTGGCTGCACCAGTTGATATACCCACCAACAGTGCATGATAGCTCCTTTTTCTTTTTTTCACATCCTTGCCACCACTTATTTCTTGTCTTTTTGTTTCTAGCCATTCTGACTGATGTAAAGTGGTATGTCCTTGTGATTTTGATTTGAATTTCCCGATGTTGAGTGTCTTCTCATCTGTCTGTTGACCACCTGCATGCCTTGTTTCAGCTATTTTTGTTCCTGTGGATTTCTGGCTTCCCAGATGAATTGTGTATGTGTGTGTGTGTGTGTGTGTGTGTGTGTGTGTGTGTGTGTGTGTTTAAAGAGAGGGGGACAGTGACAGAGAGGGAGAGAGAATCTTAAGCAGGCTCCTCACCCACACAGAATCTGAAACAGGACTCAATCTCACAACGCTGAGATCATGACCTGAACTGAAATCAAAAGTTGGACACTTAAGCAACTGAGCTACCCAGGCACCCCTTCCCAGATGAATTTTGTAATCAGTTTGTTGATATCTACAAAAAATCCTGCTAGAATTCTAATTGAGAATACACTGAATGTATAGATTAATGTTGAGAGAATTAACATCTTAACAATACCGAGTCTTCCAATTATGAACTTTGTATATCTATCTCCCTCTATTTAGGCCTTTGATTTCTTTCATCAGTGTTTATAGTCTTAGCATACAGAGCCTATATATATTTTGTTAACTTTGCATGGAAGTATTTGGAGGGGGTATTATTTTACATAGTGCTTAAAAAAATTTCAATTTTTCATTAGTAGTACACAGAAATGCAATGAGTTTTGTTTATAGACCTTGTATCCTACAACCTTGCTAAAATTCATTTATCAGTCTCAGGATCTTTTATATACATTTCTTGGCATTTTCTATATAATCATGTCATCTGGGAATAGAGAAAGTTTTACTTTTTCCTTTCTAATATGTACGCTGAAGAATTTCTCTGTTTCATTGAACCAGACTTGGTATGATGCTGAATAGGAGTGGTGAGAAAGCACATTGTTGCATTATTACTGATCTTAGAGGGAAGCATTCAGTCTTTCAATATTAAGTATTATGTTAGGCTTTCATAGGCAGCATTGATCAGATTAAGGGAGGTCCCTTCTATTCCTGGTTTATTGAATTTTTACTAAGCATGAGTGCTAAAACCTTTTTCTGCATCTCTTGAAACAATCATATGATTTTTCTTCTTTAGCTTGATAATGAGGTAAAATTACAGTGACTGATTTTTAGATGTTGAACCAGCCATACTGGGGTGATTTCATTTCATTGTGCTGTATTATCCTTTTTAGATATTGTTGGATTTGGTTTATATATATTTCATTGAGAATTTCTGAGTCTATGATCATAAAGGGTATTGATCTTTAATTTTCTTTTTTTGTAATGTCTTTATCCAATTTTGGAATTGGGGGTTATGATGACCTCATAAAATGAGTTGGGATATGTTTCCTTCTCTTATTTTCTGGAAGAGACTGCACAGTATTAGGATTATTTCTTCTTTACATGTTTGGTAAATTCTCTAGTGAAACAATCTAGGAATAGAGTTTTCTTTATTGGAGGGTTTTAAACTATGAATTCAGTTTCTTTAATAGAGGGCTGTTTTTGTTATCTATTCTTGAATAAATTTTGGTAGTTTATGTCTTCCACAGAAATGGTCCACTTAATCCAAGTTGCCAAACTGTATTAGTTTATTATTCCTAAAATGTCTATGGGATTTGCACTGATATCCATACTTTCATTCTTGATGTCAATTTGTGTTTCTTTTTTTCTTGGCCTGCTAAGCTAGATATTTGTTAATTTTATTTATCTTTTCAACTAGCTTTTGGTTTAAATTATTTTATTGTTTTTCTGTTTTCAATTTCATTGACTTGTGCTCTTATCTTTATTTCCTCCCTTCCTCTTGCTTTGAAATTAATTTGCTCTTTATTATTTTTTTTAGATTTTATTTATTTATCTGACAGGCAGAGATCACAGGTAGGAAGAGAGGCAGGCAGAGAGAAAGGAAGGGAAGCAGGCTCCCCTCCAAGCAGAGAGCCTGATGTGGGGTTCAATCCCAGGACACTGGGATCATGACCTGAGCCCAAGGCAGAGGCTTTAACCCACTGAGCCACCCAGGCACCCCTGTTCTTTATTTTTTAAATCAGGGGTAGGCAATCAATGGTCCATGGGCCAAATGTGGCTCCTGACCTTTTTTTAATGAACTTTAAACTAAGAATGGTTTTCACATTTTTAAAAAGTGGTAGAAACAAAACAAAAACAGAAAGGAACAACATATGTCAGAGACCATACATGGCCTGCAAAGTCTAAAACAGTCACTATCTGGAAAAATGCCAACCCATATTCTAGGTACTGATTTGAGCTCTTTCTTCTTTTTCTAATATGATTATTTAATGCTATAAATTTCACTATGCATTTTTTAGCAGTATCCCACAAACCATGATATTTTAGATTATATTTTCATTTTCAAATATTTTTATATGTTAAGACTTCCTCTTTGGCCCATGGACTACTTAGAAGTGGCTGTTTCATGCCCAAACATTTGGTGACTTTCCAGATATCTTTCTGCTATTGATTTCAAGTTTAATTTTTTTATGATCTGAAACTTACTTTATTGGATTTCTATTCTTTTAAATTTGCTAACATTTGTTTCATGGCCCAAAATATGGTCTATCTTGGTGAATATATCATGTGCATGAGGAAAGAATGTGTATTTTACTGTGATTAGACGAAGTGTTCTATAAATGTCTGGTAGGTCAAGTTGGTTGATAGTGTTATTGAAGTTTTCCTAGCCTTAGGCATATGTTATATTGTCCCATGGCTTTTGGATGGCCTATTCCTTTAATTTTTTTTTTCATTCTTTTTCTATTTGTGTTTCAGTTTGGGTAATCTCTCTTGACCTACCTTAGGAGTTCAGGGCTTCTTTCCTCAACTCTGTCAAATACACTGATAAGGCCTTCAAAAACATTCTTTGTCTCTGTTAAAGAGTTTTCCTTTTTTAGTATTTCATTTTATTTCTTCTTATAATTTTCAACTCTGCTGAAACCACCCATCTGATCTTGCATGTTGTCGACTTTTCCTATTAGAATCTTTAACATACTAATCATAGTTACCTTAATTTTCCTGTCAATTTCCTGTCATACACTTCTAGCATCTGTGTCATAGCCAGGTTTGGTTTTGTTAGTCTCTTGGCAGATGGCTGCTTCTTTTTTCTCCTTGTAAACTTTTTGTTGAAAGCCAGACCTCTTCTGGTTTTTGCTCCTGTAAATGGGTATGACTTTCTCCTAGGTCTTTCACATGGGGGTTTAATTTAATGGTTAGGCATTGGGTTGAGTGAGATTTTTTTGTTGTATGATTGCCCACAGTAATTCATAGGCTTCAAATTATTGTAGCAATAGCTTTTATTTAGAGTGAGGAGTGATTCTCAAGAGGAATTGTCTCAAAGTCTGTTCTGCCTTTAGCATGAGGTCTTCCCTTCACGCTGTGCCTCAGACAGGATTTGTCCTAATGCTCCTGCAGCTCTCCCGCAGCATTCCACTGTTACCTTATTATTTGTTACCAACATTGATTAGTCTGGTGATGGGAAATGAGGGAGAATGTTCTCTGTCGTTTTGATTAGGTCTCAGCCTTAGGTAGGTACACGTCTTTGGGTCTTGAGGGTATGGCCTTCTCAGGGCTCTAGCTGCTCCAGTAGCTGTTGTTTTGGGCACAGCATAAACTCCTGTCTCTGTTCCCCAACTGGGGCTACAATGGGTTTTTCACTGACTGCTCTTTTAAATATGTAAATTAATACCTTTTTCTCCCCCCCCAAGAAGAGACAGGGCAGAAGGGTTCAGGTGGAGTTTTGTGTCTCTCTCACTGTTGTTCCCCTCACGCAGGCCTGAACCTGAAGGATGCTTTCTCAGGACTCTTGCCAGTATCTTTTTGGGATAGAAGGGACAGTGTAATGGGATAAGTGGACAAGAGTCTGTAAGGTGGGACAAAATTCTCATGTATCTAAGGCCAGCAGGGGTTCCGCTTTCTCTTGGCAGCCCACACTCAGTCTCCGTCAATA
>ML098424.1:29948-57605 GCA_003697995.1 Taxidea taxus jeffersonii | reverse complement strand
CAAAGACTTTCTTTGTACTCTTGGATATATGCTGAATGCTTTAAAAGAAAAGCACAATCTCATAGCCTCCTCTAGCACATGGAAGTAAGAATGACCGCTTTTTGAACTTACAACATGAGGAAAGGTGTAAAGAAACTTAATTATTTTTAATAAAGTTAAACATGCAAGTGAAAAAATTAATCTAAAAAAATCTGTTCTATTGGGTGCGGAAGGACACAGCAGTGCGCGGAAGGAGCAGAGGCGCACGGTGACCCCCGAGTGTTGCACTGTGTCCCGAGGGACACAACGAAGCCTCTCGAGGCGCAGTGGCCGTTGGCAGAGCTCGTTTCCTGAAGGAGGCGGGACCAGGGTGCGGTGGTCCCACGACAGAACTGTGCAGGGGTGCAGCGGTGGCTTTTGCTCTGAGGAGACCAGGAGAGTGCAGTCATGGCCGACGACTCTGAGCCCGACGGGAGCACGGTGCAGGTGCTGCGGGACGTGGCCAACCGCCTGCGAATCCATTCCATCAGGGCCACGTGTGCGTCCAGCTCCGGCCACCCCACTTCGTGCTGCAGTGCCGCGGAGATCATGGCAGTGCTCTTCTTCCACACCATGAGGTATAAACGCACAGACCCGGAACACCCCGACAACGACCGATTCATCCTCTCCAAGGGCCATGCTGCCCCTATCCTCTACGCGGCTTGGGCAGAGTTGGGCAACATCCGCGAATCCGACTTGCTGAGCTTGAGGAAAATTCACTGTGACTTGGAGGGACATCCCACCCCCAGGCTGTCATTTGTTGATGTGGCAACAGGATCCCTTGGGCAAGGATTAGGTGCGGCGTGCGGAATGGCATACACTGGCAAGTACTTGGACAAGGCCAGCTACCGGGTGTTCTGCCTCATGGGGGATGGCGAATCCTCAGAAGGCTCTGTCTGGGAGGCTCTGGCCTTTGCTTCTCACTACAGTTTGGACAATCTGGTGGCCGTCTTCGACGTGAACCGCTTGGGACAAAGTGGAGTCACGCCCCTTGAGCACTGCACAGATATCTATCAGAATCGCTGTGAAGCCTTTGGGTGGAATACTTACTTAGTGGACGGCCATGATGTGGAGGCGTTATGCCAAGCGTTTTGGCAAGCAGCTCAAGTGAAGAACAAGCCCACGGCCATAGTGGCGAAGACCTTCAAGGGCCGAGGTATTCTGAATATTGAGAATGCAGAAAACTGGCATGGAAAGCCCATGCCAAAAGAGAGAGTAGATGCGATCATCCAATTAATTGAGAGTCAGATACAGACCAACAGGAATCTCACACCAAAACCTCCCATTGAAGACTCACCTCAAATCAACGTCAGGAATGTGAAAATGACCTGTCTGCCTGATTATGTGGCTGGAGACAGGGTGGCTACTAGGAAAGCATATGGTTTGGCATTGGCAAAGCTGGGCCACGCAAATGAAAGAGTTATTGTCTTGGCTGATAACACAAAAAACTCCACCTTTTCTGAGATATTCAATGAAGAACACCCTGAGCGTTTTATTGAGTGTTTTATCGCTGAACAAAACATGGTGAGTGTGGCACTAGGCTGTGCCACACGTGGTCGAACCATTGCTTTTGTCAGTACCTTTGCTGCCTTTTTGACCCGAGCATTTGATCAGATACGAATGGGAGCCATATCTCAAACCAATATCAATTTTATTGGTTGCCACTGTGGGGTATCCACTGGTGAAGATGGGCCCTCCCAGATGGCCCTGGAAGATCTAGCCATGTTCCGAAGCATTCCCAATTGTACTGTTTTCTATCCAAGTGATGCTATCTCGACAGAGTATGCTGTTTATCTGGCTGCCAATACCAAAGGGATGTGCTTCATTCGGACCAGCCTACCAGAAACTGCAATTATTTACACCCCACAAGAAAATTTTGAGATTGGACAGGCCAAGGTCATCCGCCAGAGTGTCAATGACAAAGTCACAGTTATTGGAGCTGGAGTCACTCTGCACGAAGCCTTAGCAGCTGCTGACAGTCTTTCTCAACAAGGGATTTCTATCCGTGTCATTGACCCATTTACCATTAAACCCCTGGATGCTACCAACATCATCTCCAATGCAAAAGCTACAGGTGGCCAGGTAATCACAGTGGAGGATCACTACCGGGAAGGTGGCATTGGAGAAGCTGTATGTGCAGCTGTCTCTAGGGAGCCTGACATCCTGGTTCATCAGCTGGCAGTGTCAGAAGTGCCTCAATGTGGGAAACCTAGTGAATTGCTGGATAAATTTGGAATCAGTGCTAGACACATCATAGCAGCTGTGAAAAATACTTTAATGAACTAAAATAGCTGATTTCTTAGAGTTAGTCTGTTGTCAGTCTTTGATCCCCAAACACTGGCATCTTTATATTATTACATTCATGGTTGTTCCCAAACCATCATTTATATCTATATCGTTATGCTTTTTTTTTTAAAGGAGACATTGAACACTTTTTCATTCCTAATTCAGCATTTCAAGTCAACTACCTTTCTGTTAAACTGTCATCCTATATACAGATGTCACTCTCATTTTTTTTGATGAAAGTAGGTTTTAACATTTTAAGTAACAAAATAACAAAACAACCAGCAGCCACCTAATACAGAGTTTTCTGTAAGAGCACAAATAACTGGGTTGGGAATCAACATAGAGATAACAGTTTCTTAAATGTGTGTAATTTCCTTGTAAGTGAAAAAAAAATGTGAATTGAATTGTATACTTCAGTAGGCCAGGTTTTGAAGCGAGTTTGAGCTTTTATGTAATGCTGTCCTACCTGCAGCTTCCTGGATAATGTTTGACTGCAGTTGCCTGGAGATTTCCTCTGATGTCTGTCTCATCGCTCCCCCGCAGTTTAGAAGCTGACAGCTGCAGTAAAGGCTCTTATGATGTACTGTACTTCTTGCCATGACTGTTCCATAAAGAGATGAAAGCATCACTAGTCCTAATCTGCATGCTTCACTGTTTTGTGAGTTTTCAGAAATGTATCATCTTCTCAGCGACCAAAACATGGCTAATCTGACTGTATTTATCTAAGGATACTAGCATCGATGTAATAAACCATTTAAAAACAAATAGCTTTATTTAGTTTGCCCCATGGACATGTGATTTCATTTCTCCTTGATAGCCTCTCTAGACCACAGGCAGAAAGAGGCATGCCCCCAAACAGAAATCCTGGAAAAAGTTGGAGACTGGAGATAAATTACTAGAGAAAAATGTATGGACTGAAAAGCCATATCTTACATAGACTCCTTACTTTTAATTGTGACAGCATAAATTATTTGGATGGAATATAAGAAAAAAAGTAACAGGTAAATAATGATAGACCTGAGGTCCAAAACAAAATTTAAAATTACTCTGGTATATCAGGGGCACCTGGGTGGCTCCATCAGTTAAGCATCCTACTCTTGATTTTGGATCCAGTCAAGGTCTCAGGGTTGTGAGATCCAGCCCAGCCTCAGGGCTCTGCACTCGGCAGGAAGTCTGCTGGAGATTCTCTCCGTCTCCCTCTGCCCCCCCCCCCACACTTTCTCTATCTCTAAAATAAGTAAGTAAATCTTTAAAATTACTCTGGAATATCAGGTAGTTATTTCTGTATTTTTATTGCTTTCATTAAATGCCCCCATTGAGTTCTTTGGAGGCATAACCAATTTGTCTCAGGAATTGTTCTAGAAGGTATGGTAGAGACCAAAAAACACTAACCTGGGAAGCAGATAAATCAGGGCCTGCTCATTCTACTAGTGCTTTTTTTCTTTGAACTGGTTCTGGTTTCTTCTTTTGAAAATTGATCATGATAATTGCTCTATTTCATAAGATATACAAATTATTTCATAAAAATAAAAATTGCTATAAGATCACTGTAGAAATTTAGAAACTACGAATAAGAAAAAAATTACCTCACTTATCTCACAAAAAAATCCATTTAATTGTACTTCTAGCACGCTATAACTATGGATCTTCCGTATAGTCATTCCCAGCTAGTAACATCAATCAAATAATACATATGTCTATGAGTGGGGTGCTACTTGATAATAGTCTCCATCCTTAAACTTTTTCAAAGCTTAGAGTTAATACTGATCCAGACACACAGCAAAACAAAGAAATTACCAATGCAAAACTACTTGTCATAATTTGCACATACAGGGAAAGAGCTTCAGTTTATGGCTTAAGCATGGCTATGGGATGCACAATTATCTATTTCCAACCATACTAGCATAAACACACCTTTAGTAATGACAATAGATTATTGATGTTTTGTTGCTATTTTATAATGACTAATGGGATCTCAAAGACTGCCAGAAATATTTTTTGTAGGAAGGCAGAGAAGCCTTTATGAATCTTTCCTATAAGAGTTCTGTCTCACCAGGCACCAATCAGGGGCTATCAGCTCTAGAGAAAAGATATAGGAGAGGAAAATTCCTTATCTCATGTCTACAGTTTTTCAGACAAGATGAAATCAAATCCAGTTTTGTTATAATGAATGTTTTGTAGCCTTGAATCTATTCTGAGATCTTGTAAGTCTCCATGGAAATCTTTATAGACAATCATCCTACATAATGCTAACCCTGTACTGCTAAAGCTTGTGAAGACAGCAGTTTTCATTTTGACAAACACCATGATCACTCCTTTAACTCTGGTCTTCTCTTGCTTCATTTGCTTAGAAAAAGGTCTTTTAGGTTATCAAGAGAGCCGTAGGGGCACCCGGGTGGCTCAATGGGTTAAAGCCTCTGCCTTCAGCTCAGGTCATGATCCTAGGGTCCTGGAATCAAGTCCCGCATCAGGCTCTCTGCTCAGCAGGAAGCCTGCTTCTCCCTCTCTCTCTACCTGCCTCCCTGCCTACTTGTGATCTCTGTCTGTCAAATAAATAAATAAAAAATCTTAAGAAAAAGAAGAGCCCTATAATTTTCCAGGGACAGCTGGGACTGCCAGCAGCTGCCTTGCTTATGGTTGTGCTAGCAAAGGCTGGCAGACAGGCAGTTATTGAGAGTGACACTGTTCATCCAGATGGCTTTCAGGTCATCCTCTGATTTCCATGACTCTCAGAGATAGTAAAAGAAGAAATGAGGAGGTTAAATTTTTATTTTCCTTTATTTAAATACATCAATGACTCTTAAGCACCTGGGAGTTCAACTGAGGATCCTGTTTGGGAAAAAAAATTGTTGTTTTTTTTTAAAGATTTTTATTTATTTATGTATTTGACAGATGGAGATCACAAGCAGGCAGTAGAAGCAGGCAGAGAGACAGGAGGAAGCAGGCTCCCCGCTGAGCAGAGAGCCCAATGCGGGGCTCGATCCCAGGACTCTGGGATCATGACCTGAGCCAAAGGCAGAGGCTTTAACCCACTGAGCCACCCAGGCGCCCCCAAAAATTGTTTTTTAAAGAAAAAGGGAGGGGCTCAATAGCTCTGATTTTTAAGTTATAATACAATAATAACTGACTGATAGTTATCACCAAGTTTACCGAACTGTACAGGAATTACTCTATTTTCCAGGGCCCAATCAGGGAGGGTCTGGTTTTGGGGGGTTGAGAAGTATTGGTGGCCATTACTATTATGATATATAAGTGAGGCCCTAAAACATTACTGTGATGGGAAGGAAGTTGTTTTAATAACTGAAAATGAGAGGTGCCTGGGTGACTCAGTCAGTTAAACATCCGACTCTTGATTTTGGCTCAGGTTATGATTTCAGGGGTCATGAGATGGAACCCCATGTTGGGCTCTGCACTCAGCAGAGAGTCTACTTCCCCTCTCTCTGTCCCTCTGCCCCTCCCCTGGCTCATGCTCTCTCTCTCTCTCTCAGATAAATAAATAAAATTTTTAAAAGTAACTGAAAATGACTGAAAGTGCTATAAAATTAGAGACAACATTAAAGGTACTTACATGTAGTAGAGATAAAGGGAGTTTCAAAAGAATACAGATGATAGTTAATGAAAAAATAAAATCATTTTATGATTATATCCACAAGAGTTGAATCACCTCAATCAAACCAGTTATGAGAAGAAACATAATTCTTAATATTTTTATATAAATTTAATGTTAAAATACTTTCTGTATCAAGCACATTAAATAAAAAGGATTTATGAGGAAATTAAAACAAAATTTGTTTTTGTTTTCTTCTATCCCTTTAAAAAATATTGAATGTAGGTAAATTTACTGTGGCTCTGAGTGGAAATTGGACAGATCCCATGACATTCCTGTTTACACTTAGGTAATAATCTTATAATTATTTTCTTTTCTTTTTAAAATTTAAATTCAATTTAACATATAGTATATTATTAGTTTCAGGAGTAGAATTTAGTGATTCATCAGTTGCATACAATACCCAGGACTCTTTACATCACATGCCCTGCTTAATGCCCATCACCCAGTTATCCTGTCCCCCTACCGACCCACCTCCCCAGCAACCCTCAGTTTGTCTCCTATAGTTAAGAGTCTCTTATGTTTTGTCTCCCTGTTTTCTTCTGATTTTATTTTTCTTTCCTTCCTATAGTTATTTTAAATAATCAAAATCCAATCCAGAGTCAGTGGATTAAAATATATTCAGCTTAATTCAGTTTCTATTTGTTTTACTTCATAACCAAAGAGCTGTAGTTGGTAGCTGGCTACCTTCAGGGAAGGGTGTGTTGTCTTTGGTTGGTTTCCTATCCCCTTCCCCCTCTCCCTGCCTCTTCAATTTACTAATTAAGAGTTTTAGTCAAGAAAAGAGATGAGAGGGGTGGCTCTTATTTGGCTGGAAGGCTGTGTTTCCAGAGTTTGAAAAGTGGTTAAAGCTGATGCAGTTTTGTACATGCATCTTTATCTCACATGTGCAAGTATTCTGAAATTTAGACAACTGTATCACTAAGTCATAAATTGAGATAAATGCAAGCTGTTAAACCAAAATTTAACAAATACACATATATTTGTAAGGAAGCAAGAAAGCAGTCATGCAATGTGTTGTAAGCTTAATGAAGTCCCCCTCTCTATTGTTAGGTGCTTTTAGAAGTCCTGTGAATAAGTGTTTACTCCAAGTTGGGCATGAGTAAGAGTGAAGTTCTAAATATTTGGCAGACAGCATGGCCTGGGTACCCACTGCTAAGAATGAATGCTGATTTAATCCTAAGATACCCTGCCAAAAGAACTATACTGTAAAGTATACTGGCGATCAGCTCTAGAACCAATTATATTCCAAAGGGAGAAATAGCCAGTCATTTAGCTGGGTCAGGAATACTCTGTGAAATGGAAAGACTACATAGAGCTCTAGACCTGGAATGTTACTCCTCCAAAAGATAGACTGCTAAGTTTTCCAGATTCTTATATCTCATCCATCAAAGGAAGAGCAATATGCCTAAATTATCTAACCCAACCCATTGTTATATTTAACCCATTAAATAGAATGTATTTCACCAGTGAAAAGTTATTTTAACAACCATATGTTATTAACAAGCACATTGTGGCATAGATTATGGATTAGGGTGCTTCAAAAGGAAACTAAGCATCCCATGCATGTAGGTGAAAATAAATGGACACACACATACACAGACATAAACATTCATGTGTGTGTACATCACACACTATTTATACTAACATGTTTAAAAGAAAATTACTACAAGAATGATAAATACTACTATATCCTTATTTCACCGATGAGAAAGCTAAAGTGCAGAGAGATTATGTGTTCATAATTTGCTCAAGGTCACATAGTTAGTATGTCATGGAGCCTGATTTTTAAATGTATATATTTCATATAATTCTCATGATAATCTTGAAATATGCATTTTATTATTGTCCCCATTTTCTCCAATGAGGAAACTTACTCTTCAAAAAGAGAATGTCAGTCGTTTTGTTTCTAAATTTCATTATACTTCTTTGTCTCATTTATGTTTGATTTTCCTCCCTGAATTATGTTTCTGATTGAAGTAGATTTTTTATTCAATATAAATAATAATTTTATAAAAAACAAAATATAAGAAATAGCAACAGTATGTTCCCATCTTTACAAGTATGACCAATTTCTGGGAAAATAAGAAACAGATGGAAGCAAGCACAAGTTTATTCTGTCTGCAGGGCCTGGGTCAAGCCCATGCATGTACACCCATGTATTGTCATTGGTCCAGGAGACTGGACCACCTGTGCATCTAAGAAACACTCATGTATGCCTCCTTCAGTATCCAGATGTTGCTAAGCTGATCTTTTTTGTCTCTTGGCTTTATAGATACCTGACTCTTTAGAATTGGGTCTGCTGCTCTACTATTATGGCACCACTGAAGTGTTAAATCTCCCCTTCCTATTAATTTTTTAATTTATTTTTATTTTTTTGTTATTATGTTCAGTTAACCAGCATATACTACTACATCATTAGTTTTTGATGTAGTGTTCAGTGATTCATTGGTTATATATACTACCCAGTGCACATCCCAACACGGGCCCCCTTTAATACTCATCACTCAGTTACTCCATCCCTCAGTTGTTTCCCTGAGTCCAGTCTCTCATGGTTAGTCTCCCCCTCTGATTTCTTCCCAATCAGTTTTCCCTCCCTTCCCCTGTGGTCCTCAGCGCTATTCCTTATGTTCCACATATGAGTGAAGATACATGATAATTATTTTTCTCTGCTTGACTTATTGCACTTAAAATCTCCATTTCTATACAAAAGATCTGACAGCAGAATAGAAAAATTTCCCTTGGCCCAAGTTAGGTATCCTTTGGAAATTACTGAGATATTTATTAATCTATTCTTAAAACCCTAAAAAGTAGACTTTTATGTCAAAATTTTACCTGCACTAAGTACTACTCCCTGAACTATTCTGATAGTGTCTACTCTTTAGGTAAGAGATTGAAGCCAAATACATAATAGAGATTAATTACATTAGCTCAACCAGCTGTACAGGTTAATGGAAATAGAGGGCTTTGATTAATTGGTAGTTTTACTCTCTTTCATGCAGGGATGTTAGAATATTTTAACTCTTGTTTACACTGACCCACTCTCACATGAATGGCATTGTTTTCATGCACTTTAAATCCTTCCATATACATTTTTTATTTAAAAAACTAACAAACTTTTTGATGTATACTATCTAATAAAAAGTGCACAATTTCTAGCTGCACAGCTCAGTAAATTTCCACAAAGTGAAAACACTCGTCTAACTCATACTTGAGTGAAAAATTATAGCAGCAATACCCAAGCCACTTTCTTACCCCCTCCCATGCACGGTTTCCACCTTCCTCCTCAAAGTAACCACTAATTGAATTTCTAACTCCATAGATTACCTCTAGTTCTTTTGGACTTTACATAAATGGAATAGTATAGTGTGCACTATTTTATATCTGGTTTCATTTACTGAACGTTGTGTTTATGGAACTTTCCATATTGTTACCTATACTTGGCATTCATTAAATTTCTCTGCTGGATAGTATTTCCAATTCATTAATATGCCACAGTATATTTACCTATTTAAATTACTGATGAACATTGGGTTTGCTTTTAGTTTAGAGCTATTACAAACAATGCTTCTATGAATGTTATACAGTATTTTGGTAAACACGTGAATTTATTTATTCATTAATTTTAGTTTTCAATTTCTACCTCAGGATGTTTACCAATTGCATGGTATAATGATACCTCATACTTAAAGAAATAAAAGATAACCTGGCTTTAATCAATACACTATTCTTAAAACAGACTAATGGATTTCCCTCCTTATTAAATTCTTATTTTAGGACATATCAATTTGTACTCCTTATAAAAGGCATAACATTGAAAAAACAAAAAAGAAGAGTTTTTTCCTTCTGCTTCCAAAATTTTTATCAGTCACCATTGATGATCATAAGCAGAGTTAAAAGTAAAAAATTAAGGTGTACAACACATCATCACAAATCCCAGTTGAATTTTTTCTAAATGGCAGATTAAAATTACTACCAGATGATGAGGAATTTAAAATTTGAACAACTATATAATTAATCTGGCAACTTAACTTTGTAACTCAAACCTGGTAAAATAGCTTTGAGGTTAAAAATCCTAATAATTTAAATTTATGATGTGACATGGGAGTATATATATGTATATATATATAGATATATATACTCACATTATATATTTGTGGGTTTTTTCTCTCCTAAGAGCAATCACAAGAAAAACTAATTCATTTAAAAATTAGGAAATGAGCAAACCTTTTTGAAAATTTCAATAGTACGTTTCCTTTTTATGGTATTATAATAAATGCTCTATAAAACTGTTAGCTTAGGTAAGAATAAGTCTGTTTTGAAAACGATATTTATCTTTGCCCAAATAGTTCAGAAAATGTTGTAGATGATAAGATATTTAGCTTGGACTATAGTGAATAACTTTGAAATATGTCCCTCTAATTTTAAAAAAGCAAAGTAAGAGTTTGTCTACTTGCTAAATTATTGGACTTTTTGCATAAGAACGTTATTCAAGTTTCCTACAATGAGAACTTCGGGTTCACATTAAACATTTTTAAAGTATTTGCTGTTTTTTTAGCAGTACTGTCCTGAGATGCATTTGTGAAATTATCCAAATTTAAATAAATGAGAAACTTGAAAAGGCCCTAACATTATTAATCCTTTCCCACATGAAAAGTACAGATATTAGGAGAATATTCATGAAGTACAATGAAAACATCACCTGGTTTCCAAGGCGCGCCATAAGCTCACCATCTAAAGTGGGATCTATTTGATGAACTGCATTCAGCTCTCAGAATATTTGCTGTAACTCAGAAAGAGGCAAGTATTCACATAATATGTTAGCCTATAGTCAAGAAAGATATTTCAACTGAAATATGTCAATCCTTGCACCTGAAATCACTTAGACATTAGTCATGTGATTTTTGAAAGAATTTCTGTATAGATGGTTTTTTAGACTAACGTGCTTAATGCGTTAGAAGGTTGGGTAAACTCAGTCCTCTTTTGTTCAGCAATGTGTCCTTTACTTAAAGCTTAATCTCCAGCTCCCCTATGCAATGCCTTAATGGAATGGCTTCCATTAAGTCTTACTTTGTTGGTACCACATAAAGCCATTACGTTCTAAAAGACCTCTAGATCTCTAGGTTCAAATGTAATAGCTGCTGTCATTAGTTTTCCAGGAACAGGGGAATTCTTTCCAATAATTCTCAGGTTGATAAATTTAATTTTCTAACTATTCTCCACAAAAGGGCAGCAGATGAGTCAAAAATTTTGTTCAAAAATGTCCAAACGTGTTCCCCTGATGGGCAATTCCAGCAACTCCAACCATAACTAGACCATGGGGAAAAGAAGCACACTGCAGTTCACCAGAATCTAGGTGGGGATTGGGAAAAAATATTCTCTCACTAGGAGCAGCAGACAAAAACTCACAATTTCTGCTCCATGGTGGTCTCATGTTTTGTTCAGATGTATTATAATAAAAGCTAAACCTAAGCTTGACATCATGCCAGTACTGTGGCTCCATCCATCTTGAGTGGGTCCTAGAAAAGGATTCACATGAATTTATTTTTATTGGTTATATAAATCAGGGGTAGCTGCCTTGTCATTTGGCTGTACATATATGTTCATCTTTACCATATACTGACAAATATTTTTCCATAAACAATATTCTGTATTTTTGTTTGCTAAATCTTGCAACCCTCTCCGCAGTGATTATACTAACTTAAACTCTCAATTCAGAATATGAAAGTTCAGGCTGCACCCGGTTGTTATCAACATTTGGTTTTGTCTATAATCTTTATTTTAGTCCTCTTGGACTTTGTTGTTTAAGTGGTATTGCATGATGGTTTTAATTTGCATCTTCTGAATGATGAATGAGGTTGTGTGTCTTCATATGTTTATTGGTTGTGTGAAAGTACTTATTCAAGTTCTTTGCCTTTATATTGTTAACTTTAATGGACACTTTGTATATTTTGTATACACATTTATTGGGTATATGTATTTCAAATATCTTCTCTCACGTTTTGGACTCTGATTTCACTCCATCAAGAGTTTCTTTGGATGAACAGAAGTGTTCATTTTAATGTAGTCCTATTTATCATTATTTTCCCTTTCTAGTCAGTAATTTTGTGTTATGTTTTAAAAATCTTTGACTCCCCCAAAACTACTGACTATATTCTCTGTGTTTCTTTTGCAAACTTTGTATTTTTATCTTCCACATACAGATCCACAACTCCTCTAGAGATGATTACTGTGTGGTGTGAAGTTAGGGGTCAAGATACAATTTTTGACACAACTGCACAGCACCATGGAAAAATTTTTAAAAAACACCTTAAAACATCCTTTCTTCACTGCATTGGAGTGTTACCCTTTTCATATATCAGGTGACTACTTCTGAACAGGTTTGTGTCTGTCCCAGTGGTCTGTTTCTTCTTGTGCCCATGTACATTGTCTTAATTATCATTGCTTTTTCATAAGTTCTAATATCTACTAATTTGTATCTTCCATTTCCTTCACTTTTTATTGTCAAAATTGTCTTGGCTATTATTGATCCTTTAGATTTCTACATAAATTTTGAAACTAAATCATCAATTTCCACAAAAATTCAATTGTATGTTGATGCATTTATGTCTGGATTATATTTGCTTTTAATATTTCACTTAAAAAATATTACATTATTAAAAGTCCTTTAGGAAATTAAACTAAAGAGATCTCAATAATTTTAGCAAGTTAATTTCATATTCTTCAAACTGTGATAGATGGACCTTGCAGGAGTGGGTCTTGAAGACTTTCCAGGTGGTATGTAAGCACGGGAAGATTTTAAGTGAATTCATTTTCAAATCCTTAAATCCATGTTTTTCTTCCTAACATTGATCTGCTTGAGAATACTCCTGTGATTTTTTCCCACTGTCTTCTTTCAAAAGTGCCCCCTTACCATTTTTCAAAAGAAAGCCATTCTTTCCCCTATCTTACTGTTATCATCTATTGCCAATTGTGAAATCTTCAGAGTGCCAAACAAAGGAACATTTCAAAATATTGATTCTGGCAAAGGCTTCTTTAATGCAGTCACCATGAGCTAGCAGTAGACCATTACATCTTTCTTTGCTTTAGTGTTAATTTTCATAAGGGTAAAGCCTGGAATTAGAAAGTATTTTAACCCATATAAGTATGTTTTGAATTCAAGATATATTGTGGATCAGAGTGGTGGCAATGATGACACTTTTGTTTAGCCAGTTCTTCCCTCCTATCCCTCAACTATTGTCAAAGCAGAGTTTCAGGAGAACAAGGTAATGAAAAACAGTAAGAAATACTGAAAACGGTAGCACTTTATTTCATCCAGTTTACGAGTCCTGATGAGTCTCTATGCTTTATCAATCTATGAATTTTAGAAATGGAATATTTAATATTTATGAAAAGCATTTTCAGTACCCTCACTAAAAAGAAAATACTCATTTATTTGTGTCTATAGCATGAAATTATACTTTGCCTAATTTCAAGGCAAAGGAACTTAAAAGTTCCATTTTATTTCTGATGGACTTATAGATCATTTAATTTTTGTGCTATTTGTTTAGATTCATGAGAAACGTGTTTTCCTTTTACATGTGACCAGATTCCTGGGTGATACACAGCCATATGCATGATTTCATTTGGGTGATATTGTTGCCGATAGATTGTTTCTCTGCTTTTTTATCTTTGATGTTCCTGGTTATCTCTGTTGGTGTATGTTGCTACCTTGAACTTACTTGATTTAGGTTAACCTATTTTGCGTATAATGTGGAGTGCACTGTATAAATGCACTCCACATTTTAAATACATTTAAAAGACAATCATTAATATGCCTGTTGTAACTTCCATTTACTTTTGGTCCAATACCTTCTCTTTTTTTTGAGGCTAATTTCCACAAATTACATAAAAACTGCTCTCTTAAAAGCAGAACATATGAAATGCAGGTCCAGGGCAAAATATCCCCCTATTGTAATTTAGGACAGTCAAGGTCGTGGTGACCTGAACTTTAGAGAACTTGCTTCATTAGTCAGAATTCACTTACTCTTTTCAGATTTCATATGCCACTTCTAATTCCACTGCATATATTAAAAATGTGATATAAAAATTTCATTTTAAAAGGTGATATTAATAATATGACACACTACATTTTTAAAATCATAAGAAAAAATTTTGAATTAGCCTTAATTTTGCTGGGAATATGTATGGAAAAAATTTCAAGACTACTGGTTTATTTAATGGGGGCCCATTTGTACCAGCTAGACATAACAAACTGCCTGAGGGATAAATGCAGCCCACAAAGGTCATCCTTTTCTATCCCAAGGCATAAATCTAAAATTTATTTTCTTAAAAATATTAACTCAAGGGTGCCTGTGTGTTAAGTGTCTGCCTTCAGCTCAGGTCATGATCCCAGAGTCCTGGGATCTAGTTCTTGGTTGGGCTCTGCACTCAACAGGAGGCCTGCTTCACCCTCTCCCACTCCCCCTGCTTGTGCTTCCTATCTCTGTCTCTCTCTCTCTCTGTGTCTCTCTGTTAAATAAATAAGTAAAAAAATAAAATAAAAAATAAGTAAAAAAAAAATACTACCTCAAAAATGATTTAAGATTCTAGGTAAAGAGGTGCCTGGGTGGCTCAGTGGATTAAGCCTCTGCCTTCCACCCAGGTCATGATCTCAGGGTCCTGGGATCCAGCCCCACATTGGGTTCTCTGCTCATCAGGGAGCCTGCTTCCCCCTCTCTCTCTGTCTGCCTCTCTGTCTATTTGTGATCTCTCTCTCTGTCAAATAAATAAATAGAATGTTTTTTATTTTTATTTATTTATTTTTTTTAAAGATTTCATTTATTTATTTGACAGAGAGAGAGATCACAAGTACGCAGAGAGGCAGGCAGAGAGAGAGGAGGAAGCAGGCCCCATGCAAAGCAAAGAGCCCGATGCGGGGCTTGATCCCAGGACCCCAAGATCATGACCTGAGCCGAAGGCAGAGGCTTTAACCCACTGAGCCACCCAGGCGCCCAATAAAATGTTTTTTAAAAAAAGATTCCAGGTTGATAAAATTAAGATAACGCTATAGCAAAGAGGACAGTTCTATAATCTTAGTTTAGTAATGAAAAAAGCCCTGTATCTTCTGATTCATCAATGTTATATACATTTTGTTTATATACTTTGTTCTACTTGAGTTTGTTTTTTCTAAGCTTAGATAGGTTTACTATTTTACATTTTTTAATTTAAATTTAAATTTTTAAATTTTGAATAGGTTTACTGATCAAAGAGGCTAACTTTACCCTGAATAATATTTACCATTACCAAAAACTAAATTTTATTCATCTCAATTGAATCATTATTGGGATAAGCTTGGTTTCAAGACTAATCATGTTTTGTGGTATGTCAGCTTGAAAATAATTCCCAAGATCTTCAGGAAACTTAAAACCTTGGATGAATATTGACAATTCAGAGAATAGACTCTCTGGACAGGCTTCTGAGCAGACATCATTCACACAACTTTCAGACTGTATCAGTGGACAGCAACAGGATATCTAGAAGTCAGTTTTACTCGAGAAGTAGGTGGCTCAATGTGACTACTAACCCAGGATCCACCAGGAAACAATTAATGACCGAATGAACTGATGAATGAAAATTTATTGTGGTTATCTGTTTGGAATATTTTTTATTTTGTTTTTACATTCTATTTTTCTGGATATTTAAGGAAGCTATTCTTTAGACTATCTAAACAACAATTTTATATATTCTACTTTACCAATGAAACATTTAGAAATAATATCTGATTCTTGTGGTCCCTTTTTCCCAGAATTGAACAACTCTTACACTAAATATCTGTATTGTTCATGGTAACTTGTTTGTGGTAATTATTTCATTAAGAAACTGTCCTTCTTACCAAGCTATAATTGTTAATATTGTGCAATCAGAGCTTTGCCCCGAGGTGTCTTATTAGAGAATGGTAGTCATCAAATCAGTGTGACAAGCCATTCCAAGGAACAAATATTGAGGCACTTGGGGGTTTCATGCCTACAAAGTCCTCCCAGGAAAACTGGCCTGGCTTAGGTGGTAAGGAAGTTAAGGAAACTTAATAAATTTGGAGTCCTTAAGAGAAGAAGAACTCATCCTAGTTTTTAGAAACCATGGTAAAAACTAACAAAGAGAGATTTTTGGACTTGGATTCCCAGCCTCAGGATAACAAATATCAGAGCTCTTTTAAACACATGGAACCTTCAGACTGTTATCTCTCATTCAGTTTGCATGTAGCTCTTATCTTGCTCTCTCTTTTCTACTTTCCTTTATACTCACTGCTACCAAAATACCTGAAATTATACAGTAAAGGCATGGTCTCTACATTATGCATGCTTCATTATGCAGGCATCACACTCTTAGTTCTTGTGATAATGGCTTCTCTTTGTTGTTTGTAAAAATAGTTCATAAGTTTCCAGTCTCTTCAGTTTTTCTTTTGCCGGTCTCGCAGAGATCAGATCCTTCCACAGCACTGTTTCCCAATACGGTGTCATTACAGATTGACTAGCAATACTCTTGACCAAGTCTTTCTCTCCCCTCTGCTCTCCAGGCATTTCCCCCTAATTTTGACATTGTTTCCCCTTGTCAAGACTTTCTTGTAACCCTGTTTCCTTGCTTCCATCACTTCTCATGATCTTGAGGACTCTACTCCATTAACTATCCTTTCTTTTTTCTGAAATTTAAGAGAGCTGATGCATAAGTAATGAGAGGAAGGTGGAGGCCAAATCATAGTAGGTAAGGAAGGAATTACTGGTGAGAAAATTAAGACAGTGTTAGAAGACTTTTGAGAATTTTTGCCACAGTGCTTTAAAAGAGGACAAGTTTATGGAGTGTCTAGATGGCTCAGTCAGTTAAGCATCCAACTCTTGACCTCAGCTCAGGTCTTGATCTCAGAGCGGTAAGTGGAAGCCCCATGTTGGGTTCCACACTGGGTATGGTGGAACTTACTGAAAATAAATAAATAGGGGCGCCTGGGTGGCTCAATGGGTTAAAGCCTCTGCCTTCAGCTCAGGTCATGATCCTACGGTCCTGGGATCGAGCCCCACATTGGGCTCTTTGCTCTGCATGAGGCCTGCTTCCTCTTCTCTCTCTGCCTGCCTCTCTCTGTGATCTCTGCCTGCCTACTTGTGATCTCTGTCTGTCAAATAAATAAATAAAGTCTTAAAAAAAATAAATAAAAATAAATAAATAAATAAATAAATAATAACAGGTTTATGAGTTTGGGTTTTTTTTTTAAGATTTTATTTATGTGTTTGAAAAAGAGAGAGAGCTAGAGAATTGGGGATAGAGGGAGAAGCAGACTCCCTGCTGAGCAGGGAGCTCAACTAGTAGCTTTATCCAAGGACCCGAAGATCATGACCTGAGCCAAAGACAGACGTTCAACTGACTGAGCCACCCAGGCACTCCTAGGTTTATGAGTTTTTAAGATTAGTGGAAGCAGCAGTATAGGTCAGGTTTAGAAATCAATGGAAAAAGAATACCATGAGTTTTTAAAGATGAAGGCAGAAATATAGTAAGCCCAGAGCACTGAGGGAAAGAATGGTTTTGAATTAAGAGGAAGAAATTATGAACTTCATAGAAGCTTTGAGGTAGTGAGGAGAGAAGTGATGATGACATTTGAATTTAAAGAAGAAAGCATGAAAAGATAGGAGGTAGTATTCATCTCAGGCATTTAGGAGGCCAGGTTATCCATTCAAAGTCTGTGACATACTATATAGATTTGTTCATTAACTATACAATTTACAAATCATAATTCTAAGAACTTAAAATGTCACCTATTTCCATAATACCAGTCATCTTCAGTCTAACATTTTCTAGCTTTGCCCCTATTAGTATATCTTGAAAATTCATTTCTTTTTTCATGAAACAAATGGATTATAGTTACTGGTGTTGGCTTATATTTACATTTCTATTTAAAACTTCTATTTAGTTTAGCCACATACAATATTTATAAAGGCTATTTCGCAACCATCCATGTATTCAGTGGAAGAGGGAACACTAAGTACTGTCTTCATCCTGAAAACCTTCCACTGAAAGCTTTCCTTTCACTATCAGGTTTTTGATCTTGGAAAGTGCACTTTCCAAGAATTCATAACACTGACTCACGTCATTTTCCATTTTTAGAGAATTACTTGAATTAGATTTTATAATATATTTCCTAATCATTTAGAATTTCTGCTTTTTCTGGATTTGTGTCCTTCAACCTGGTCATATATTATGAAATGGAAATATGAAATACATCAATAAATCAATAGACTTGGGAGTGTCTTTAACTCTAAGAGTACAATAGAAAGATATATTTTATGAACAATGTTAATACCTATTCTTAAGAATTTGGCTAAATTATACACTGATTTCTGCACCCTCAATTCTCATGCCCTTCGTGTGCTTTAATCTAATACTATAAGAAGTTCTTACAGCATTGTTGTAAGTATTATGAAAAATGGCTGTATTGGTATTGGGTATTCAGCAGTGAAGAGACTGGGAAAGGAAATGAGATATTGGATGAGAAAATAATATTCCATACAAAGGGAAAACTTTTTAGAAGTGCAAGGTATCAAGTAACATGACATATTCTAGGAAGTTTAAGAAACCTGTGGAGAGATATTAAGTAGCCAGACTATCTGGGTTCAAATTCCACTCCATCACTGACTTGCTATGAGACAATAGCTATTAGCTCCTTTATGTCTTGGTTATTTCACCTATAAAATGAAGGTAACAATAGGAGCACCTTCCTATGCTTGTTGGAGAATTAAATGAGTTGAATGGATAAGGCTCTCAGAACAGTGTCTAGCAAATGGTAAGCTTTATGTCAGTGCCAGCTGTTGTTGCTGAAGGTTAAAGATTGAAGGACTCTGCCTGGACTTCTTCTTCGTTTTTTTTTTTTTTGTTTTTTTTTTTTTTTAAGATTTTATTTATTTATTTGACAGAGAGCACAAGCATGGGGAATGGCAAGCAGAGAGAGAAGCAGACTCCTCACTGAGCCAGGGAGACTGATGTGGGGCCCAATCCTAGGACCCTGAGATTATGACATAATCTAAAGGCAGATGCTTAACTGACTGAACCACCCAGGCACCCCTGAGGAGTCCTGAACTTCTTGACTTGTGTTTCTGAATAAGATCTGTCCCTCTCCTTTCTAGGCTTTGCTCTCAGGAAGGGTCTGATGGCATCGTCTCCTGACTCAACCGTCCACAACTTTGCTCCACCAATTTTCTCTCTTTGCAGTGCCTTCAGTCCCTCCCTAAGTGTATCAAAACTCTCTTCTTCACGGAGGAGACTTCATACTGAATTTAGCTGGAGGTGAGCTGACACAGTGTTCCACAATTT
The DNA here is from genome assembly GCA_003697995.1 of Taxidea taxus jeffersonii. Lineage (NCBI taxonomy): Eukaryota > Metazoa > Chordata > Mammalia > Carnivora > Mustelidae > Taxidea > Taxidea taxus. The sequence goes on along the minus strand of ML098424.1, from coordinate 38,362 downwards.
TCAAATCTGAGTGCTTTGCAGCGGCCACAGGCCCACCCACAGTGCAGAATTGCAAACCCCCTGGAGCCATGTGTGTGACTCACTCGGTAGCCACAACATTTTATTCACCACACTGGCTTCAGATCATGTTGGGAATTTTTCAATATTGAAAATGGTCTTGTATCATCACTACAGCTTCAGTTTTTAAAGTCTTTCTATTTTAGATTTTTAAATTACAACAAAAGAGAGTGCAAACTTATTTTAATGATATAAATGATACAGAGTTTTATCAGTAAAAAATTAATGCTCTCATACTTCCTAACCCATCTCTGATCTTATCCCCTACATTAAGGAAGGTTAACAGCCCACCTGTGTAGATTTATATATGTATATCCTTCTATTCCTTTCAGACTCTTCTTCTTGCCCAGACCAATGGCCTTTCCCAGGATATTCTTTTTTCTTTTTTTGAGAGAAAAAGAGAGAGAAAGAGCATGTGTGCATGCATGGTGGGGGGAGGAGCAGAGGGAGACAGAATCCTAAGCAGGCTCTGAACTCAACTTGGAACCTGTCATAGGGCTCTAATTCATGACCCTGAGGTCATGAACTGAGCCAAAATCAAAGTCTGATGCTCAGTCGACTGAGCCACCCAGGCGCCCCCAACCCCAGAATAGTCTCATTTGGATATATATATAGCACATGTAAGTTTTTAAATTTTGTCTTATTTAAAATGGAACTATTTTTTACCTATTACACTCAAATTTTGTTTTGTTTTATTTACAGTATACTTTAAAATCTTTTCAGGTCAGGTCAGATACACTTTACAGCTTCAAGGCGTGGGTATAACATAATTTATTCAGCCTTTCCCAGTTGGTAGACATTCTGGAGCTACCATACTAAAAACAAAAACAAAACAAAATAAAAAAACCCAGTACTCTGTGTGTGTGTGTGTGTGTGTGTGTGTGTGTGTATTATATAAAGGTATTGTTTTATTTATTTCCGGAGATGAGATTTTAAAAAAATGGGGCTTTTGAGTCAAAGACTGTGTCTTTTTATGGCAAGAGTCACTGACAGATTACTTTCCAAAAATAATTTTAGCAAGTTGCCCTCTTGTTTTTCTGAAACATTGTCTGCAGGGAATGTTTTCACTCTTTTAATTTTTACCAATCTGAGGAGTTAAAAATAGCATCTTGCTAATGGTTTTATTTTGTGCTTTCCTTACTACTAGAGACATTGAATTTCATCTTATATGCTTGTTAATGTTTGAACTTCATCTTCTGTGAATTGTTTATTTTTGTTTTTTGCTTCTCACTTCCTTCAACTATATGTTTTTATTAATTGAGAGTTCTTTGTAAATTGGAAATAGTAAACATTTAAATAATTTTAAAAGACAACAGTGTCAAAAAATTCACAATGAATATGATAGTAAAAGCATTAACAGCACTGGGCAATAACTACCATTGAATGTAATAATGCAATAAAATAAGTCTATTTGTTTCTTCTGTGGCTTCTGGATGTGCTGTCTTACTCAAGAAGGTCTACCTTTCTCCACATCTATTGCCAAACCTAGGGTTGTATAAACATTCTCCAAGATTATCTCCACTAATTTGATGGTTTCATTTTCATATCAGACTGTAATTGAGAATTTTAGAAATGTTTAATGTGGAGGTTGAGCTTTGTTCCTTCCAACAAGTTAGAGAAATTACCAGCACTTGATTTTTTAAAGATTCCATGTATGCAGATTATACTCCTAAAGAGAAAGATCTGTTAAAACTGAGTTGAAGCCAGTAAGAGAAATTTGAGAAATTAGTTTTCTTTAATTCAGTATGTTTTTATTTCTGTAGTTCCTTAATTTGGGGGTCTTTTATTTCACTTTTGTGTCTAACTTGATTTAAAAATTTTTTTCTGTTATTTTGACTTGTATATTGAATCTGAAGTGAGACAAACCTACTCTCACTTGTGACAGATATTTATTTGACTTTAGTAATTCTTAGTTTCCTCATTTTTACAATTACCTTAATGAAATACATAACACACGGTTATTATAAGAATTAAATAGAATAATGCATTTAAAGAGAAAATAATATAATTTTAACAAGTGTCATTATTAAAATCTATTAAAAGATGTTTTTCTTATCATCTGAGCTAGACCTGTATACTTGATTTAGAACCAAACAAAAGACATTATTACAAGGATGACATATAATGAACCGAAGACTATTATTGTGCTTTCATATTAAAGTGTCAGCCTAATTTGTTTTTTGAAAATTTATTTCAAAAATAACACCATTGGTTATATTTATTTACTTTATTTTAGTTCTGAAAATTGTGTATTTTGTGCTACAGAACGTCATACCTAATTCTTATTTTGAACACGTCTTTATGATAGATGGAGAAACAACCATTATACCCTTTTAAAAAATGTTTTCTTGGGGTGCCTGGGTGGCTCAGTCAGTTAAGCGGCTGCCTTCAGCTTAGATCATGATCCCAGGGTCCTGGGATTGAGCTCTGCATCCGGCTCCCTGCTCTGCAGGAAGCCTGCTTCTCCCTTTCCCACTCCCCCTTCTGTGTTCCTTCTCTCACTCTGTCTCTCTCTGTCAAATAAATAAATAAAATCTTGAAAAAAAATGTTTTCCTAATGATTGCTCCCTCTTCAATTTCTGAGTAGTCTTTATATCAGCCATCTGCAGATATACTCAAACATTAATAGAATTAGATTTTTCTAAATCCTGCAATTTCATTCGACTAACGGCAAGAAGAACCTGGTTATACTTTGATTTTTCTGCCTGAAAGTAATACATACCGTCATATTCCTGTTTATTCTTCATCCCAGCCACTTTGGCTAATGGATTTTTATTTCTTGTGGCACTGCTGTTAACTTTGTTGTTTGATCAAATGGTCACATTCACTTTAACTACTGATTTTTCTTTCCCAGAAGTGAAGTATCAGCTTAAAATTGGTATAGCAGATTATAGTATAGATCTTTTTAGAAGATTTTTTGAAATATTTTACTTATAAAGCAGGAAAAAATATATGTCCCCTGTCTTGCATAAAAAGAATATTCTACATAGATGGAATCTCACATGTATTCTAGATTGATTTTGTTTACTGGTAAAGAAAATACTGAATGTGGCTTATTTCTGTTTTAATCAAGACCTTTTTAGGTGCAAATAAAAGAAAATAGAATTCAAAATTCAATAGAAAATTGAGGTAAGCGGTAATTTATTACTTCTCCTAACTGACAAATTCAGGATTACAACAAGCCCACGAACTGCGGGATTCAACACCAAATGATCTGTCTTTCCCTCTTTTGGCTCCATGTAAATCTGATATAGCTTTCTTTTCATGAAGGTTCTGCTAGGATGATGATAACAAAGACCACCAATTGTACCACGTCTATAATCTACCAGTTTAAGTGCCAATACAAAAATCATTTCTTTCTCAAGAATTAAAAGATCTAGGGCTGGGACACCTGGGTAGCTCAGTTGGTTGGGCGGCTGCCTTTGGCTCGGGTCATGATCCCGGCGTCTTGGGATTGAGTCCTGCATCTGGCTTCTTGCTCAGCAGGGAGCCTGCTTCTCCCTCTGCCTCTGCCTGCCACTCTGTCTGCCTGTGCTCACTCTCTCTGACAAATAAATAAATAAAATATTTTTAAAAAATTAAAAAAAAAATCTAGGGCTGACTACTGACTTTAATTGGTCAGCTTGGAACAGGTAACATTTCTTTCTTTTTTTAAAAAATTATGTTCAGTTAACCAACATATAGTAATTATCTCTGTGGTTCTACATGGCCAGGATCTAGTCTTCAACCAGTTTGTGAAGTCTATAGGTAGGTTCCACTCCATCTCAAATACGTGGCCTGAGAGCACAGGGGAAGAGCTTTATAAGGAAGTCCAAGGTGCCATTACCATTTACTCCATATCTTTACCAATAGGCATTGGGGTTAGTCCTTTTCGTTTTAGCCATTCTCCTGGGTGTGAAATGGTATCTCATTCATGGTTTTAATTTGCACCCTTTTATGTGTGTTTGTCAAGGATTAGTACATCTCTCGTGGTGCAGTGTCCAAATTTTTGGCTCATTTAAAAAATTGGAATGTTCATCATTTTACTATTGATCTGTAGGTTTCTTTACATATTACAGGTACAAATCCCTTGTCACATGTGTTATAAATATTTCCTCCAGCCTGTGGCTTGTTTATTCATTTTATTAATGGTCTCTTTTGAGAAGCATATATTTTAAAGTTTTATGGAATTTAATTAATTAATTTTCAAGTTTTGGGTTAGTGCTGTTAGTGTCCTGTCCAAGAGATTTTCCTGATTTCAAGTTCTTAGAGATAAGCTGTTTGCTTCTAGAAGATTTATGTTTCTGGATTAAATGCTTAGGTATATGATCCATATCAAAATATTTTTGTGTTTGGTGTGAGATAGGAGAATTTTTTTCTGCTTTATTTTGTTTTCTCTGGCAGATTTAACTGGAATTCAGCAATTTGTCAAAAAGACTTTCCTTTGTTCACACTGAATGAACATGGCACTTTAATTGCTAATCAGTTGGCTATGCATATGTGGGCCTAGTTCTAGACTGTTCTGTTCAAGTGATTGGTGTCTATTCATATGCCTGTACTGTGAAATCAGATAGTGTAAGGACTCTGTGTTTTTCTCTTTTTTTCAAGATTGTTTTAGGATTTTATATCCTTCAGGATTTTATAACATTCTAAATGTGCACATGTCTGTTTCATTCAAAGATAGTTGATGAAGTGTTAATAAGAATTATACTGAATCTGGGGTGCCTGGGTGGCTCAGTGGGTTAAAGCCTCTACCTTTGGCTCAGGTCATGATCCCAAATCCTGAGGATCGAGCCCCACATCGGGCTCTCTGCTCAGCAGGGAGCCTGTTTCCTCCTCTCTCTGCCTGCTTCTCTACTTGCTTGTGATCTCTGACTGTCAAATAAATAAATAAATAAAATCTTAAAAAAAAAGAATTATATTGAATCTATAAATGAACCCAGACTAAATACATGAACTATTAAAACTTTCAGCTTATTTAGGTCTTTTTAAGTTTCTCTCAGTTGGGTCTTATGGCATTTTTGTGTAGAGATCAGAGTTCTCCAACTTGGCATTACTGACATTTTAGACCAGAGAAATCTTTGTTGTGGGGTGCTGTCCATGCACTATAGAATGTTTAACAGCTTCCTGCCATCTATCCAGATCAAAATACACCCTAAATCTAGCACTGGGCCTGACCTAGACTCCAGCCCGAGCAATTTCTCTCCACTTTCTTTTTCTTTATTCTCCCAACCAACTTACCTTATCAACTACTTTGTTAGAAATTAAAAAAAATTTTTTTTTCATCTTTATAGTCATATTCCATCCCTTCATTGTGTTTACCCTTATATATGTTTTTCATTCTTTAAAATTCTGGGAGGTAGTTTCTTCTAAGAGACCAAAACACTCCCAAAATTAAGTGGGTGACCATTAGTCACCAGTCTAATACATATACATATGTATATATGTATCTGTATGTATACATATACATATATTTTTTTCTTTTTTATGTTTTTTCTTTATTTGTTTTCTTTTTAAAATTTTTAAATTTAAAAAAAAATTTTTTTTTCTGAACTTTTTTTTACCCCCTTTTCCCCCCCCACGATTTGAGGTCTCTTCTGATTTGGTTAAAGCACATTTTCCTGGGGGTCTTTGCCACCATTTTAGTATTTCATTTGTTCCTTCATATTCTTATCTGGACAAAATGACAAGGTGGAAAAACTCACCACAAAAAATGAACAAGAGGCAGTACCAAAGGCTAGGGAACTAATCAATACGGACATTGGTAATATGTCAGATCTAGAGTTCAGAATGATGATTCTCAAGGTTCTAGCCAGGCTCGAATAAGGCATGGAAGATATTAGAGAAACTGTCCAGAGAAATAAAAGCCCTTTCTGGATAAATAGAAGAACTAATCTCTAACCACATTGGAATAAAAAAAGCTATTAATGAGGTGCAATAAAAAATGGAGGCTCTTGCTGCTAGGATAAATGAGGCAAAAGAAAGAATTAGTGATACAGAACACCAAATGACAGAGAATAAAGAAGCTGAGCAAAAGAGAGACAAACAACTACTGGACCACAAGGGGACAATTTGAGAGATAAGTGATACCATAAGACAAAACAATATTAGAATAATTGGGATTCCAGAAGAAGAAGAAAGAGAGAGGCAGGCAGAAGGTATATTGGAGCAAATTATTGTAGAGAATTTCCCCAATATGGCAAAGGGAATAAGCATCAAAATCCAGGAGGCACAGAGAACCCGCCTCAAAATCAATAAAAATAGGTCCACACCCCATTATCTAATAGTAAAACTTACAAGTCTTATTGACGAAGAGACAAAGAGAAAATCCTGAAAGCAGCCCAGGACATGAAGTCTGTAACATACAATGGTAAAAATATTAGATTAGCGGCAGACTTATCCACAGAGACCTGGTAGGCCAGAAGGAAATGACATGATATATTCAGAGCACTAAATGAGAAAAACATGCGGTCAAGAATACTATATCCAGCTAGGCTATCATTGAAAATAGGAGAGATAAAAAGCTTACAGGACAAACATAAAGTAAAAGAATTTGTACATACCAAACCAGCCCTACAGGAAATATTGAAAGGGGTCTTCTAAGCAAAGAGAGAGCCTGATAGTAGTAGACCCAAAAGGAACAGAGACAATACACAGTAACAGTCACCTTACGGGCAATACAATGGCACTAAATTCATATTTTTCAATAGTTACCCTGAATGGAAATGGGCCAAATGCCCCAATCAAAAGACAAAGGGTATGATAATGGATAAAGAAACAAAACCCATCAATATGCTGTCTATAAGAAACTCATTTTAGACCCAAAGACACCTCCAGATTTAAAGTGAGGGGGTGGAAAACAATTTACCATGCTAATGGACATCAGAAGAAAGCTGGGGGTGGCAATCCTTATATCAGATCAATTAGATTTTAAGCCAAAGACTATAATAAGAGATGAGGAAGGACACTATATCATACTCAAAGGGTCTGTCCAACAAGAAGATCTAACAATTTTAAATATCTATGCCCCTAACATGGGAGCAGCCAGCTATATAAACCAATTAATAACAAAATCAAAGAAACAACATTGACAATAATACAATAATAGTAGGGGACTTTAACACACCCCTCACTGAAATGGACAGATCATCCAAGCAAAAGATCAACAAAGAAATAAAGGTCATAAATGTCACACTGCACCATATGGACATCACAGATATATTCAAAACATTCCATCCCAAAGCAACAGAATGCACATTCTTCTCTAGTGCACATGGAACATTCTCCATAACAGATCACATCCTGGGTCACAAATCAGGTATCAACCTGTATTAAACGATTGGGATCATTCCCTGCATATTTTCAGACCACAATGCTCTGAAGCTAGAACTCAATCACAAGAGGAAATGTGGAAAGAACCCAAATACATGGAGACTCAACAGCATCCTTCTAAAGAATGAATGGGTCAACCAGGAAATTAAAGAAGAATTGAAAAAAAAAATTGAAAAAAACCATGGAAACAAATGATAATGAAAACACAATGGTTCAAAATCTGTGGGACACAGCAAAGGCAGTCCTGAGAGGAAAATATATAACTATACAAGCCTTTCTCAAGAAACAAGAAAGGTCTCAAATACACAACCTAACCCTACACCTAAGGGAGCTCGAGAAAGAACAACAAAGAAGGCCTAAAACCCAGCAGGAGAAGAGAAATCATAAAGATAAGAGCAGAAATCAATGAAATAGAAACCAAAAAAAAAAAAATAGAACAAATCAATGAAAGTAAGAGCTGGTTCTTTGAAAGCATTAATAAGATTGATAAACCCCTGGCCAGACTTATCAAAAAGAAAAGAGAAAGGACCCAAATAAATAAAATCATGAATGAAAGAGGAGAGATCACAACCAACACCAAAGAAATACAAACAATCATAAGGACATATTATGAGCAACTCTATGCCAACAAATTTGACAATCTGGAAGAAATGGATGAATTCCTAGAGACATATAAACTGCCAGAACTGAACCAGGAAGAAATAGAAAACCTGAATAGGCCCATAACCAGTAAGAAGATTGAAACAGTCATCAAAAATCTTCAAACAAACAAAAGCCCAGGGCCAGACGGCTTCCCAGGGGAATTCTACCAAACATTTAAAGAGGAATTAGTACCTAGTCTCCCGAAACTGTTCCAAAAAATAGAAATGGAAGGAAAACTTCCAAACTCATTTTACGAGGCCAGCATCACCTTGATCCCAAAATCAGACAAGGATCCCATCAAAAAAGAGAATTACAGACCAATATCCTTGATGAGCACAGATACGAAAATTCTCACCAAAATACTAGCCAATAGGATCCAACAGTACATTAAAAGGATTATTCAC
>ML098424.1:0-29938 GCA_003697995.1 Taxidea taxus jeffersonii | reverse complement strand
GGAACAAATAATCCTAAAATTTATATGGAACCAGAAAAGACCTCGAATAGCCAAAGGAATATTGAAAAAGAAAGCCAAAGTTGGTGGCATCACAATTCCAGACTTCAAGCTCTATTACAAAGCTGTCATCATCAAGACAGTATGGTACTGGCACAAAAACAGACACATAGATCAATGGAACAGAATAGAGAGCCCAGAAATAGACCCTCAACTCTATGGTCAACTAATCTTCGACAAAGCAGGAAAGAATACCAATGGAAAAAAGACAGCCTCATCAACAAATGGTGTTGGGAAAATTGTACAGCTGCATGCAGAAAAATGAAATTGGACCATTTCCTTACACCACACACGAAAATAGACTCAAAATGGATGAAGGACCTCAACGTGAGAAAGGAATCCATCAAAATCCTTGAGGAGAACACAGGCAGCAACCTCTTCGACCTCAGCTGCAGCAAACTTCTTCCTAGGAACATCGCCAAAGGCAGGGGAAGCAAGGGTAAAAATGAACTATTGGGACGTCTTCGAGATCAAAAGCTTTTGCACAGCAAAGGAAACAGTTAACAAAACCAAAAGATAACTGACAGAATTGGAGAAGATATTTGCAAATGACATATCAGATAAAGGGCTATTATCCAAAATCTATAAAGAGCTTAGCAAACTCAACACCCAAAGAACAAATAATCCAATCAAGAAATGGGCAGAGGACATGAACAGACATTTCTGCAAAGAAGACATCCAGATGGCCAACAGACACGTGAAAAAGTGCTCCACATCACTGGGCATCAGGGAAATACAAATCAAAACCACAGTGAGATACCACCTCACACCAGTCAGAATGGCTAAAATGAACAAGTCAGGAAATGACAGGTGCTGGCAAGGATGTGGAGAAAGGGGAACCCTCCTACACTATTGATGGTAATGCAAGCTGGTGCTCTGGAAAACAGCATGGAGGTTCCTCAAAAAGTTGAAAATAGAGCTACCTTATGACCCAGCCATCACACTACTGGCTATTTACCCTAAAGATACAAATATAGTGATCCGAAGGGGCACATGCACTTGAGTGTTCATAGCAGCATTGTCCACAATAGCCAAACTATTGAAAGAACCTAGATGTCCATCAACAGATGAATGGATAAAGAAGATGTGGTATATTTATACAATGGAATACTATGCAGTTATCAAAAGAAATGAGATCTTGCCATTTGCGATGACATGGATGGAACTGGAGGGTATTATGCTTAGTGAAATAAGTCAATCAGAGAAAGACAACTATCATATGATCTCCCTGATATGAGGAAGTGGAGAAGCAGTGGGGGGCTGGGGGGTTGGAAAAGAATAAATGAAACAAGATGGGATCAGGAGGGAGAGAAAATAAAGGAGACTCTTAATGTCACAAAACAAACTGATGGGGGGGCGGGGGGGAGGGGTGTAGGGAGAGGGTGGTGGGGTTATGGACATTGGGGAGGGTATGTGCTATGGTGAGTGCTGTGAGGTGTGTAAACCTGGTGATTCACAGACCTGTACCCCTGGGGCTAATAATACATTGTATGTTTATAAAAAAATTAAAAAAAATTAAAAAACAGGTGCAGAAACATGTAGTTCATCTAAGAAGTGAAATCATGACATGTGGAAGACCATTTTATTACCCTCTGCCCCAGACACTTCAATGAAGCGACAGACCCTGGATTTTCTAAGGATTTATGTTTCATCCTCTGTATCTCACCAAAGCATCTGGGAGATTTACATTTCCTCCTTTCCCAATTCAGTTAGCATGATGTCAGAATATAGTAAGATGTCCTGTGGACTGATGAGGTAAGCCAAGTTCCTGTTTATCAAATGACCATGATGAGTCAGAGATGACAAATTTCTGACGTAAAATGCTACAAGGTCCTGCTGTTCCTTCCAGGTAAGAGCAAATTGCTTCTGGAGTTCTCTCTTTCTTAGTTAAAAGAAAAAAAATCATTTATGAAGTTGAGATGGCCTCTGATGCTTTGCCCCAGTAAAGATAGTAACATCTATTGGAGTATGACTTTTTTAAGATTTTATTTATTTATTTATTTATTTATTTTAGAGACAGAGAGCACGAGCAGGGGGAGGGGCAGAGAAGGAGAGAGGAAAATTCCCAAGTGGACTCCATGCTGAGGACCCAGTCTGATATGGGGCTTGATGCCAGGACCCTGAGATCATGACCGGAACCAAAATCAAGAGTCAGACACCAACCAGCTGAGTCACCCAGGTGCCCTGGACTGTGACTTTCTGATTGAGCTAATTCTAATCCACTGTCATTCTTTAATACTCATCACTTTTATACCCCAGTTTTAAAAAACCAATAAAGAAAGATATGATAAAGATATTTTTTAGTCTACCCCTTTCTGGGGGTTGTAGGGTCTGTGAGGATTTTTAATTTAATGTTATTTATTTACTGCTCTCTTCATAATACTTAGAACCTTGCTTGAAGCTTATCAGTGCCCATTAGGTATTTGTTTCATTAATGAATATTTTGATATAAATAACTTGAAAGATGTCTGAGAGAATTATAAGACATGCAGTTAAAGATATAAATAGGGGATCATACCTTGAAGACATTTTTATGCAGAGGATTTTGGAGTTTATTATGTAAGTAATGGGGAGTTACTGAATAAGCTTTGAAATAATGTGATGATCTACTGAATCATCATTTACTGATGAGCTACTGAATAAGCTTTGAAATAATGTGATGATTTATATTTTAGAAATATGACAAAAATGTCAAAGTGGAGGATACTTTAGAGGGCAAAGAGCCCGAAGATAGGGAGGCCTGGGAAATAGAACAAATTAGAAACAGTTGCCTAGGCCTTCATACTAGCCTGATGTCTGTATTCATCATTCAATCATTGTTTCAAAATGGGTTAGCTTAATATCCTTTTGTGATATAAATTCTTAGTAAGAATAAAAATCAATTTCCTTAACTTTGTTAAAAGGATCTATGAAAATTAGAGCAAACATCATACTTAGTGATAAAGCATTAAAGTATTTTCATTAAGGGAGAGAAAAAATTAATGAAGATGCCTACTGAGAAAGCAAAGAGGCAGTCCTGAGAGCTCCCAGCTGGTTGCTGACCTGGCACTCAGGGCAGAGCTATGCTGTTTCTTCCTTACTGTTAACAATTTCACAGAACATCCACCACAGCCAAAGTCCCTGTGAAAGACTGTGCTGGAGTGAGCAAAACCAAGACTATCCCCTAAGCATTTCTGAGAACAGAAAAATGGAAGAACACTGTGTTAATCACAAAAATACCCAAGCATCAATCTCTGCCTGCTTCATGAGCAAGTGTTATTTTATTTTTTTTTTAATTACATTTTTAGTCCCACTTCATTCCACCTACCTCCTGGATAAAAATTGAGATAATCATAGAATTGTTCTCACTTTCTGACAACACCCAATCCGGAGTAAAATACACTTCTTGGATTCCTCTCCAAAATCACCTAACACCAGTTCAAATCCTACAACAATCCCCTCATAACATCCAGACCCTAAGGGAGCTGTGATCTTCTCTAGAACACCAATATCTGTGGCTCTTCTTCCTAACCCCAGAGCACCCACTTAATTCCTGCCAATTGAATCACAGAGGTCAGGGGAAGGTCACTCCTATTTGTTGTACAAGAAGTTCCTGGTTTCCCTCTGTAATTTCTACTTTTGGAAGTGTGGTGGCCAGGGAAGGTCACAGAAAAGGATATGCTCTTTCTTTTACCCATGTTCTTTCTCTTTCTCTCTGATAAGAATACTTTCCCACTTGGTTTGACAAACAACTGACTCCCCTCAAACTCAGTTCAGGAATTAACTCTTCAGTGACGTCTTCCCTGATTCCTACATTGACCTTACTTTTTCTCTCTTAGGACACCCACTGTTTTTATTAAGGCACCCATTGATCTCAGATTAATACATGTATTTGTTCACATATTTCTTCCTCCATAAGAGTACATGATATCTTTCATCCTTTTGCTTCCATCACTCAGCATAATACCTGACACAGAACAATGTTGGATTATGCCACATCAAATACAATGAACCGAATTGATCTGAAGATAAACTGAGTGATCTTTTGGAATGCACATGGGATCAAAAGGCAGAAAACCCAGCTTTTTAATTTCACCTATGCTAACTACAGGCATTTGTCCAGTCTCTTAATCTTTGTGCATTTTTGTTTCATAATGTGTAAAAATGAAGGTGTTAGTTTGTTTCTAACATCACTTTCAGCATCAATACTCAGTGATTCAGACTGATGTGCTTCGTGTTCAACCCTTTTAGCAGAGTTTTTGTACTTTGTATAAAAGGCAGTAATGCATTCCTAGGGACAGAAGATCAAAGTGATAATTGATAATAAAACTTTTGCTCAACCAGTAGGGGCTAAACAGGAAATGTGGCTATGAACACTCAAACATTTCCCAAGGCTATCAGATCTCTTACACTGACTTAAGAACAAAGAGAAGTATAACTTATTAAGCTTTTATCTAAGTAGAATTCATACAATGAACTCGGGATTTATTGAATTACCTTGAAACAAAAAAGTTTACACTGATAGGCCAATTTGAAACCTATGATTTATTGAAATGATTTCAAAGTCTATGCAAGATACAATTAACCTGTGTCATTAAAGGGTAATTCTCCTTCCATATTTTGTATTTAAAAAGTCTTTACTTGTCAGGAACTAGTTGTCAAAACAGTGTGATTTCAACTGAATTAAATAGCAACAATAGCTTTAACATTATGAGGATGATGTTTATAAATGATTGAATTGCGTTTGAATTATTTCTGCAATGACCAATGCTAACCCATAAAATAGGACCTTCTCATTATCAAAATTATGCTATTTTCTCTAGCTACTTTTATAAGACAAGTGATTTTTTTTAATACTGGCAGATGAGTAGAACACTATATTTTATGCAAAATAATGTAAATATACAAATAATATGCAATTTTATCAGCCAATATGGACCTGTAATATATATGTCGTGGTGATGAGGGCAAGGAATATGTTATTTCAAGGTGGCGTCTACAGGCTTATATTGATTATATAACCTTATATGTATTGGTCAATGTATTCTGAAGAGTGACAAGGGTAGTTCAGGTCATGGACTTTGCTTTTAAAGTTATTATTGCAATTCTGTATGAACACAAATAAAGCATCAAAACATTGTGGAATTTTCCCAGCTGAAAAAAATTGCTGTAATTATATTCAAATGATTATCAAGGCCTTTAAAATTACTTTTTATAAAAAAAATGAATTGCCTTTGAGTAAAGAATGTTATTTGTATAAATACAAGGTCTTAGATATATTCAGATTGATATTTGAAAACTGATTATTATTCCACAAATAACAGAAAGTATGTCTACTGTTTTTTATTTTGGTGTGAGGTCATTATAAATGTGCTGAAACCTTAAAAACATAGTACCAAAATATTTCCAGGAAAACAAAGCACTTATTCTTAGTAATAGTCTATTTAGCAAAGAATATGTTTCTATTTGAAAAAATTGAATCTCTTCTTCTAAGTCATAGGAAAAATTGGAATTACTGGTGGAATGAGTGACCAACACCACCCTCAGGTGTTTGAGACTTTTTGATGCCATGGTGTATTAGTTTCCTACTGCTGCTGTAACAAATTCCCATAAACATAGTGACTTAAAACAATATATTTATTATCTTACAGTTATCGTCAGGAGTCCACAATAAAGGGTGCCTTGGAGGCTCAGTTGGTTAGGCGTCTGCCTTCAGGTCAGGTCATGATCCCAGGGTCCTGGGATCTAGTCCCAGGTTGGGCTCTGCACTCAGTGGGAAGGCTGTTTGAGGAGTTTCTCTCTCCCTCTCCCTCGTCGAAGTCCCCTCCCCCCTACTCATGCTCCCATGCTTTTTCTCAAACAAGTAATCTTATAAAAAAAAAAAAAAAGTCTATAATGAGTCTCACTGAGCCAAAATCAAGGTATCAAAAGGCTACATTCCTTCTGAAGCTCCAGAGAACTGGTTTCCTCCTCGAAGCTGCCTGGATTCCTGGGTTCATGGTCCCTTCGCCCATCTGCACAGTACAGTACTCCAGCCTTAGCTGCCATGACCACTTCTCCTTTTCCTGACTTCCATGCTCTTGGGTCCTTTATAAGGACCCAGTGATTACATGGGGCTCACTGAGATAATTAATGCAGGGCAATCACCCCATTTCAGTATCCTTAATTTAATCATATCTGCAAAGTCCCTTTTGCCATGTGAGGTAACGTATTCACAGGTTCTGAGGTTTGGGACGTGGACACCTTTGAGGGGCTACATTTTCTACCTTCTATACATATACCCTTTTGTAGTCTGGTGAAGTCTGTGGTTTCCTTCTTAGAAGAATTTTTTAATTATTTTTAAAAGATTTTATTTATTTATTTATTTATTTATTTGTCAGAGAGAGAGAGAGAGAGCACAAGCAAGGGGAACGGCAAGCAGAGGGAGAAGAAGGAGCCCAAAGTGGGGCTCGATCCCAGGACCCTGAGATCATGACCTTAGCCAAAGGCAGATGCTTAACTAGCTGAGCCACTCAGGCATCCCTAGAATAATGTTTTTAAATGCATAAAATAAAATACCTAAGATTATAATGGAAAATATATTAAAATACAATAATCAAAATATTTAAAAATAAATGTGTGCTCTAATAATATGTGCACTTTTAAAATTATGACATTAAATCATAATTGCAATTGCTAATAATAACCATAATAACTCAAAGTAGTGAACAATTTTTCAGTGCAACAGCTGTTATGTGATATAAAAATATCTATGATTTTTGCTGGACTGCTAATAGTGTGTTTTTTTTAAAGATTTATTTATTTATTTGACAGGCAGAAATCACAAGTAGGCAGAGAGGCAGAAAGAGAGAGGAGGAAGCAGGCTGTCCGCAGAGCAGAGAGCCGGATGAGGGGCTCGATCCCACGACTCTGGGATCATGACCCAAGCGGAAGGCAGCGGCTTTAACCCACTGAACCACCCAGGCGCCCCAATAGTGTGTTTTTTTATTTTGTCTTATTTTCCTACAATTAATAATTGAAGGAAATGTGAAACTTCGAGTAGAAGTTGAGGCAAAAATTATAATTTTTATTTCCACCTATAATCTTGGAGTACAGGCTAAGAATCTTTGCTGTGCATACATAGTGAAAAAGATTTATGACTTGTCAGTGTGTGTGTGTGTGTGTGTGTGTGTGTGTGTAAGAAAGAGAGAGAGAGAGACAGAGACAGAGATTTCTACTGACAGTGTGAGCCAAAAATTTGCTGCTATTCTAGAATTCTTCAACTGTATTTGTTTTTTCTCTCATTTGATTACTAACTGAAAAGTAAAATAAACTACATTATAGACATTCTTTAGCAAAAATCTATATTATGAGACTCATTCCACTCAACAACAGACACTAAGATATTTATAGACATATAACAAATTCTTCTGTGTATTCAATTTTGACTTATCATCCTGATTACTTTTAATATTTATTAAGTGATGGGTTTTCTATAGTCCATTAACTTGTACAAGAGTTCATGTTCAATTTAGCACAATAAGATGTCCATATCCTAGAACATGGAAACAAAACACAGTTTGAATATGTTGTGGTTTCATTGTTTGTGGATATTTTAGTTAAATTTAGTTAAGTTTTTCTTTACATGTTCACATAAGAAGTAAGCTTATGTGTTTGCTGTCCAAAACTAGAGTCTTATGCTTCAAAGACTTATGGAAGGCTGAAAGTTTCCTTCCAAAACATATGTTTCATCCCTGAAGGACTGACCCAATAGAGTAGAAGTCTTCTCATTTTTCACTTGACTCTATTATTCCTTAATAGTCGATCTTTAGTAAGTCCTAGTATGCAGGCACAATGTAACTAATTATACAGTTACATACATGCACTATACATGTACATCTAACAAATGAAAAATTGAAATAAGTCTTAATGCTTCCAGTACCTGGAAACTCAGATATTTAGGCCCAAATATTCTACTTTGATACTAGGGCTTAATATCGGGATGCTGGAGGATTGATTTGTAGAGCTTCTAAAAACTCCTTATAGCCACACTGTAAAAATAATCCTTGTATTAATCTGTGTTCCACTTAGTCATGGAGCCTGCTTTTATTTTGTTTATATTTATACTTTCTTATTTACTTGCTTATATATATACTTTCTAATCATTTCTGTTTATATTTTGATTTTCTTTCTGATTATCAGCATATTGGAGGCTAAGTACAACTGTCCAAACAAGGAAGTAGATGCACAGACATAAGGGTCACATGGGAATGGATTTTGCATGTCGAATCCCTTCAACACCGTTAGAGCTTTACTGCACCTGTGGGCATGGTGAGAAACTTGCAAAAAAGAAATGTTCTGTAACAGAGGCAGCAATACTGAGATACAGCCCATGAATGGTTCATATTAACTTGTCCTTATTGGGGCACCTGGGTAGCTCAATCAGTTAAGCATCTGCCTTAGGCTCAGGTCATGACCTCAGGGTCCTGGGATAGAGTTACACTTAGGGTTCCCTGCTCAGCAGGGAGTCTGCTTCTCCTTCTCTCTCTGACCCTCCCCCCAACCAACCTCATGTGTTCTTTCTCATGCTATCTCTCAAGTAAATAAATAAATCTTTTAAAAAAAATTTGTGTTATTGACATTGTCATCACCTCACTTCCGCCTTTTCCTGCATGAATAAAGGAGTCTGCACTCTCCCACTGTTAGTCGTTCCAAATTCCATAGTTTGGGAGGGTGTGTGTGTGTGTGTGTGTGTGTGTGTGTCTATACAATTTACATAAAAAAGAAAGCTACCATAGGGACAAATTTGAGAATATTTTAAAACTGCTAATCAGACTTACTGTATGAGTGCTTTATTTTTATTTAACTGAAGACATTTCCTATAAAGAAAGGAATCTACATGTTTATTTTTATCTCTTTATTTTGAGGAGACTCACAGCTTTCCTTAAATTATTTTAACATAAATGAGGAAGTCAAGATCTCAACAGCTGGAAAGATTAGCTAATTGGACACTAGATAATACATTTCTTTGATCCAGTAATGAGATAAAACCCAGTTTGCTCTGGGAGTTAAGTGACATTTGCTAAGTGGAATGTTATGGTTAGATTGGAGGAAGTAAGTAGAACTTGAGAAATGTCTTTTTTAATTTGCCACTAAATATTACAATTTTTGGCAATGATTCGCCAACAATATTCTCAAATGTAACTGCATATAATAAATATGAAACTGGAGTAATGTCAAGAGTTAGAAAATTACAAATCTAATAGTACATTTGTTATTATTTGCTGCATTTAGTATTCATTTCTCAAATACCTACCAAAAAACCTCTGCTGAAGAGTCACGGAGCCAGGCACAGGTAAGACAAAGACAAATGCTCCACACTTCTCTGAAATCATACATTGCTCAGAAGTCTGCAAAAGAACCAAACAAAACCACCACACCTCTCCGTGAAGTGGCATAACAGATATATGCATGAAGTGCTCTGGAATCAAAAAGTGAAGCCGAGTTTTAATCTAAAAATATTTACAAAACTTTTCAAGACAGAATTGTATTTTATCTAAGCATATCGTTTTGGAAAAGCAAGATTGGAATTCTCTTTCTACTGAGTGAGCTTGTGCAAGATTTTTGTCTTTTTGAACCTCATTTGTAACACTGAGAATAGTAATAGATAATATCCATGAAGCACTTATTTTGTATTACTTTGGCTTGCATGTTAATATTGTAATAATAATGTCATATATATTATGATACTAATCACAGATTACTTATATATTATGTTATTTAATCCTTACAACAATGCTTTGAACTAAGTACTATTAATATTGTTCCGATTTACACATGAGAAAAATGAGAGAGAAGTTCAGTGGCCTGGCCAAGTTCATAGCCAATATGTAGCAGATCTAGTCCATCTAAGGCTAAGCTCATAGCTGTATACTCTATTGTTTCTAGTGACTACGATAATAATATATCTATCTTAATTCAGTGTTTGGATTTCAAGAGCCACGTACAAATCGATATTATTCTGGTTGCCTATTTATATAGCTCCTTTCAATCTTTCCTCTCCTCTTTCTATTGCCTTTCTCTCTCTCACAAACAGTTAGAGGAGGGCCCATTTGCAGATCATCTATCTTATAAAATTTCTATATGCAAAACATCATAAAAGAGCTGTTTAGGAATTAGTAAGTTTCTCCTGAGAGATTCTGCAGCAAGAAGGGGCTTGTGGGAAGACAGGCTTATGTTAATAAAGGGTGAGCTCTGGAACATTGAGTTGACTTCCTACGTGCTTGCTTTCTGCATCAGACACATACTGTCTGACTCCTAACAGTATATGAGCTTTCAAAGTAAGCTATTGAGGGTTTACAACACACAGCACATTTTTATATTCTAGTTTTATGTGACATTTTCCATTTCCACAGAGGCATGATTATAATTATGTATATAATTATATATATGTATATATTATATATATATTTATTATGTATATATTATGTATATACACAATAAATATGTATATATTTATAGTATGTATAGTAATTATTATGTATATTATATATATTAATATGTATATATTATTATTATAATATATACATGTGTATATATATAATTATATATACATATAATATAATATATGTAATATAATATAATTATGATTATAATACCCTAGATTTGGGGCTGATTTACTACATATTATACTTAACCAGGCACATTCTGTTAAAAATACTCAATAGATAAATATCTCCCTCCTGGGCAAATATTATGAGTCTGTTTACTCAGAGGTTCAGCTACCTTGTTGACAAGATTACACTGGGCCATTCACCTTTTTTACATTTCCCCAGAGGTATTCCCCATTAATTAGAGGAGAAGCAAAAAGGATCACAGACTAAGGCTTTAAGTTCTTGTACCTCATAACATATAATACATAGAAACCTTCCAGTGTTACTTTCAGGACTGAATGAGATAATACATATAGTATGCTGACACACAATAATGCACTGTATTAGGGTTTTCCAGAGAGAGAGGAAGAGAAAGCAAGATTATGAAGAACTATCTACACAATTATGAGTAGAAGACATCCCACAATATGCTATCTGTAAGCCGGAGACCTGGGAAAGATTGTAGTGTAATTTAGGCCAAGTCCAAAGGCCTGAAGACCAGGGGAACCAGTGGTTTAAGAACTCAGTCCAAGGAAAGGAGAAAGCCTATGTCCCAGCTCTGGAGGCAATCAGAAGAGGTGAGTTCTCCTTTCTTCCATCTTTTGTTCTGTTCTGTCCCTCCCTGGATTAGCTGATGCTCAACTATCCTGGAGAGGGCAGTCTGCTTTACTGAGTCCACAGATTCAAATCCCGATGTCATTCGGAAACACCCTCACAGACACACTAAGAAATAACGTTTAATCTAATATCTGGACACTCTTAGTCCAGAGAGGTTGACACATAAAATTTACCACTACAAGGGTGCCTGGGTGTTGAGTGTCTGACTCTTGGTCTCAACTCAGGTCTTGATCTCATGGTGGTGAAATTAAGCCCTGTGTTGGGCTCTGACCTGGGCATGAAGCCTACCTTAAAAAAAAAAAAAAATTAACTACTACAACTCCACCCCTTGTCAACTTGGCACCCACATGCATCTTCTTAGTTCATGTACATACATTTTCTTTCTCCATGCATTTTAATGTGTCTATCTTAGTGAAGAACTACTTACAACAACAACAACAAAATTGCTCACATACTACAAAATTTAAAATACATAAAATGAGTATACAACAAACAGAAATTTCTCTCTTACCCCTTCCTACCCAGCCAATTAATTCCCTTCTCTAGTGGCAACAGCTGTTAATGAGCTTCATTTGTTTACATGGCTTTGGAGGCTACTTCAAACATTTAAAAATATTTTCTTTAAATGACATTTAGTTTTTTTGGGGGGGAGGGGGGGGTGGTAGAATTTACCAGAGAAGAGGAGGTTCAAATAAAGGGTGTATTCCTTTCCTCTCAGGAGTTGTGAATAGTAAAGGAAAAATAATGACACTCAGGAAGCCTGAGTTCTAGTCTTGTCTCTTTAACTTAGCTCTGGTTGGCTTTGACCAAGTTATTTAAATTCTCCGATTTAAAACATACAACAAAAAGTTTAACTAAGTGATTATCTGTACGGTGCTTCTTAACTGTACTATTTTATGATTCCTCATGTAACTCAACACATTTTAGTAATAGCGCCTTGGGTCTGCTCTGACGAGAAATTTACTTTAAGCAATTCAGATCAGCCATCATATTTTCTCTTACCCAGTTGCTCAGGTTACAACCAAGAGGTTTTCACACTGGGAAAATCATGAGAACCTTGGAAAATATGACAAGGTCTGATGAAATAGCACTTCTTTTACTTTAGTGGGGGAGTGTTATCCTAAAGTGAGATGTTCTGCTAAGACCTATGCTTTTGATGGAAATTAGGGTATTCTATATTGTGATATGTGTAAGAACTAGACAACTCAGGCTTTTGGACTGATCTTGGTAACTGTTGGAATAATTCTTCCCTGGACTAATCAGGCAAAGTATTAAAAATCCTTAACCTGATGTAGAGGGAGAAAGGAAAGTTTTATTTAATTTAATTTAGAAGTGTGGCATTGGTTCATTTCATACCCAGTAATACACTGAGAGGGAAATACTCTTTTATGTTCCGGAGCTGATAAAATTAAATTCAACCACAGGCTTACCAGGAATGTTTCTCAGCTTCCCATGGAGTTTAATCAAAGATATGTGACTTCCAGATAGGATGGCAAAGTAGTGTATGTTTGCTTAGCTCCCCAACCTGAACTTTAAGTAAAACACAAAAAGAACAAAACAACTGGAGAAGAAATGTTTCTATTCTGAAGTTAGGGGACAACCACAATTTCATACAAACATCTTATATAACGTCTGTCTTCTACAAAACATTTAGGGCCAAATCGAAAAACAACCAAGATATACAAACCCCTAATTTCGAGTCCAGAGCAAAGTGCCAGGAGTGAGGAATTTCAGAAAGACAGGACTGGTAAGCCAGCTTTGAAGGCAGGAGGGTTGTGGGTGTGACTCGGCCATGATCAAGACAGGAAAATTTTGCTTGGAATCTATTTCTTCACTGAAGAACAGGTGCCATTCAGGACTGTCGGAAGGAGGGCCCTTACCGCCACACCACGGAGATGTTTGCCTATCCTGCTGGAGTAGGTGTTGCTCGTGTTTGGGAAATGCTCCTCTCTCGGCTAACTAGCCAGGCTTGCCACAGTCCAGTCTGATTCCCCTTTCCAGCCTAGTCTCCATGACGGTCATGGCTCTCTCCATCTCCCATCAGCCTGGACCATTCATTATCAGCGTAAACTGCACAATCTGTGTAGCTTCATCTGTCTCATGCTGACTCTGCGTCTGGTATGAATTTCTTCCAGTAATATATACCCATTGCAGTCCTACCCTAACTTCACAGTCTACTTATAAACAACTCCCTTTCTTGATCCACTGACATTTTTTAGGACCCCAAGATACTTTTCCTCCTAAGGGCTTCATGCTTTATTCTTTTATGGTATCTCATGTTCTTCCTCATAACTTCTGCTCATAATATAAATTTCTTAAAGTGAAAATTATATTTTGTATTGATTTATTCATCTCTCCTAGCACAGTTTATTTTTTTGCATAAAATAATCATTCTGCGATTGCTGGCGAACCTATATTTTCATTTTTGTATATTTGACAATCTCATGAACAATAGAAGCTTTTAACTGCTAGGAGAGATTTTTCTCTGGGCAGTGCAAGTTACCTTTCAAGGTCCTGGAATTCATCATTGTGAAGCAAATGAGTTCCTCAGTTCCCTTAGATTTTGCCTGACCTCTAATATGGTAAATATAATCCTTAACCTTGAAAGTCTTATTACAGCTCAAAAAGCTTGAAAATTCTCTCTCAAATATTCAATTATCCTGAAAATTGGCTTACCTTTTCTAAGTCAATTGCTTATATATTATTGTATCATTTGGACAAAATTGTAGGCACAATAATTGTTCAAATTTGTTTTTACAGTGTTCTTTTCCTTTATTATTTTCTTTAATATATTCTTTTACACATACAAGAGTATCTATAACATATCTGTAGTTTGAAAACATCATAATTAGAGGAACCAGACATGAATCTGTCACTGAGAACATTAAAACCTCTTCTTCTATATGATTCCTCTGTCTCTCTCACATGAGCTGGATATTGTTTTTATCATTTCCCTGCTTTTTTCTTTTAAACATTTTACTTGGAAATAATTTAAAGTCACATAAAAGCTGCAAGGATAGCACAAAGAATATCCATATACTAATATATACTTACATATGTATATATGTATATATACTTACACTTATGTGTGCACACCTGGACAGCAGTCCCACTTATCTGCTGCACTGGTTTTTGAAGTTTCGGTTAACTTGGCTCAATAGTAGTCTGGAAACAGATGACCCTCCTTTGAATGTACAGTCAGAAAATCAGTAGCAGTCCCCCGTTATGTCACAGTGCCTATGTCATTCACCTTATTTCATCTCATCACACGGGCATTTTATCACCACATGTCATCACAAGAAGAAGGGAGAGTGCAGTACAATAAGATATTTTGAGAAAGAGACCACATGTACATAACTTTCATTACAGTATATTGGTTTAATTGTTCTATTTTATTATTAGTTATTCTTGTTAATCTCTTACTGTGCCTAATTTATAAATTAAACTTTATTATCATTGGAAAAAACAGTATATATGGGGTTCGGTACTACACACGGCTTCAGGCATCAACTGGGAGTCTTGGAATGTATCCCCATGTGTAAGAGGGAACTATATACATATACATGTATATATGTATGTATCTATATCTCCCATGGATAAGAGGGGACCATATATATGGGGAAAGGGAAGGGAAAGGGTGAGAGAGAATTAATATATATCTATTGTTTTTTCAGAATCTTTTGAGAGTCTAAGTTGCACATATCATTTCTTTCCTTTACCTTTAAATATTTTAGTGTGGTTTCTTTTTTCTTTTCTTTAAAGATTTAACTTTAAATCTTTTTTTTTTTAATTTTATTTATTTATTTGTTAGAGAGAGAGAGCGCGCATGAGCACAGGCAGACAGAGAGGCAGGTAGAGGCAGAGGGAGAAGCAGGCTCCCTGCCGAGCAAGGAGCCCGATGTGGGACTCCATCCCAGGACGCTGGGATCATGACCTGAGCCGAAGGCAGCCGCTTAACCAACTGAGCCACCCAGGCGTCCCTAAAGATTTAACTTTAAATTAAAGAGAGAGAGATTCAAAACTTCTAAAATGCACTCTGGAATACACCTACCCTCAAGAAAAATACTAAACTAGAGCTTGGTTTTACACTAAGTCAAATCTAGAACCAGATGTCTTGATACTATTCAAAATGAACTGGATCCTCCTGATTTATTTTCAAAAGTATGTGGAAAGAAGACAAGACCATAATTCTGGCAGCTGTCACAGCTCCTTGTAAATGTGTTATTTGTGTTTAAAATCAGACCGGCTTTGACTGTTTTATTAGAGGCAGTACCAGTCTACTAACCATCGGACCTACCAGTATTTTGAATGAACAATTTGAAGAACTATGTACCTGACTATATGTGTCAAAGAAATCCATATAAACAAGAGCTAAACGAGATCAGATCTTTTAAGAACATATTTTTCTTGAGAATTTTTTAGTTTTCCCTTGGAATGTCCTTATCACAATAAGGATATGATCTGCCAGAAAAGATCTCAGCTGTAGGAGTAATAGATCTTTTCTAATCACAATTTTTTAAACCAATAAATTACACTACCCTATTGCTTCATTTTGTGGGTGGGGAAAGTAGAAACCAGAGAGATTAAGTGACTTGCCCAAGATTACAAAATTTCTTATGATAAAATCAGGATTTCTCAGAAATTCTGACTCTACGTGTTGCAACAAGCTGCCTTTTTGCATACTAATAAACTGATTAGAATGGAAACTGATGGCTGCAATGCTTTCAGTGATCCTACGTCTCAAATCTAATAGCTACAAAGCCTAATTTTCAGCATTTGTACCTGATAAATGAATGAAATATATGAGAAGATGGAAGAAAAGGATATGAGCAATCTTACCTGCTGGACTCTGGAGATTGCTCTTGCTTCTGCGTAGAAAATATCTTTTTTTAAAAATGACTTGAGTACTCATGTCTGTCAAATAAGTAAGAATGTCTTCCATCTGCATACTTCTGAATAAACGCTGGCAAATATTTATTCAATTGTTCTCAATCCCTGGATTCTTTATTAACCTCTAAAAACTCTTGTCCTTACAAAGTATTTGTAAATGTATTTGTAAAAATGTATTTGTAATAAAAAGTATTTGTAGGGCGCCTGGGTGGCTCAGTGGGTTAAGCCGCTGCCTTCGGCTCAGGTCATGATCCCAGGGTCCTGGGATCGAGTCCCGCATCGGGCTCTCTGCTTAGCAGGGAGCCTGCTTCTCCCCTCCCCTCTCTGCCTGACTCTCTGCCTACTTGTGTAATCTCTGTCTGTCAAATAAATAAATAAAATCTTTTAAAAAAAAAAGAAAAAAAAGTATTTGTAAAAATATTTGTAAATGTTATAATTCCCAAGATTGCAACTTTTTGTATGTTAGCTATATTTTTGTTGGATGCTTATTCATCATCTTAATATTATAGGTAAAAATTTCTCCATATCATAATCTAAGATGATTCATGCACTTACGTTTCATATAATTGCCCTATCTTGTTTTAGAACTTGCCTTATTAATTAGTGCTAAAGTTCTTTACTAGTGTACTTATGTGTAATTTGTTGCTCAACAGATATTTGTCATGATCCAGTTAAAATCAGGCAGTGCACCAGATTGTTTTAGAAGCATGAAGATGAATATGAAGCTATGGTTCCTACCTAGTTCATAGGGCAGTATAAATAAAGTAACACGATGGCACATAACAGTGACAAATCAATTTCTTCATTAAGGACATAAATGGAAATGTCTGGATAGGTAATCAAGTTCTGAGGGAAATTGGGTGTTTTATTAAAAGTGCTGTTGAGTTTAAGTTTTCAATATAAAGACTGGGTGGAATTGTCTTGTAAATATTTGGAATTATGTTATGAAACATACATTAAAAGTAGGGGTTGGGGGGCACCTGGTTGGCTCAGTGGGTTAAAGCCTCTGCCTTTGGCTCAGGTCATGATCCCAGGGTCCTGGGATCAAACCTTGCATTGGGCTCTCCGCTCAGCAGGGAGCCTGCTTCCTCCTCTCTCTGCCTACCTCTCTGCCTACTTGTGGTCTCTGTCTGTCAAATAAATAAAATCTTTAGAAAAAAAAAAGTAGGGGATGAAGATAAAATTCCAGATTGTTGTTGTACAAACAAAAGGAATGTGATATTAGATGTAGTTTCCATTGCAGATACTTGAAGAAACAAAGCTGTTATTTAACAATTCTAACATTTTGAAAAAAATGTAATTATTTTAGGTTGGAAAACAATTTTCCCATCATTTTTTAAAGTTTTGGGGTTTTTTTAGATTTTATTTATTTATTTATTTATTTGAGATATAGAGAGATTGTGAACATGAGAGGGGACAGGTCAGAGGGAGAAACCGGCTCCCTGCGGAGCAGGGAGCCCAATGTGGGACTCCATGCCAGGACTCCAGGATCATGACCTGAGCCGAAGGCAGTTGCTTAACCAACTGAGCCACCCAGGCACCCTTCCCATCATTTTTAAATTACGTTATTCTATTCTTTATTCAGAAGAGATGTTCTAGATAGCTAAGGGCCTAATGGTCCATTTTTGGCTTAGCAACACAAGATTGTCTTGGTGTCTTCCTAGTGCATGGAATTGTCTGTGAAACAGTAACACCCCAGGAAAATTGGCAAAGTGATTGTGCTGCTGAGTGTTCTGCTCTCTGACATGGTATAGTGGGGGAACTTAAAGAACAAACACTGGAGACAAAGCCAAGTTGTTTCAGTAAGTTGTGTTTTTAGAGCCTTAGACAGATTATTTAACTTACTCTGAGCCTCAACTTCTTATCTGTAACACGTGGATAATAATATCAACTTCAAATTTGGTGTGACGATTAAATTAAATTTAATTAATTAAATTAAATTGATATTGTAGTAAGTTGTACTAAGTACATAGTAACCAGTACTATGACAGTGGCTCTTACTATTAGTATTAGTTAATGCAAATTTGATCATTTGGAATTGTTAGAATATCAAAATGGTATTATTTGAGCCTTGTAAGGTGACAATCAAATATTGGCCAGTAGCCACATTTTGATGGGTGGACATTAGTAAGAAAATAGAGAACTCCAAATAATAACAAAACTCCCAAATTTCAGGAAAATATATGGATACAGTTTAGAGAACTTACAGTTAAAGCTCTTAATTTGTTAGGTTAGTTTATACTAAACAAGAAATACAAGCATAAAACATGCTTTTTGTTACCCCTAATTTTTATTCAAGGCCAAGTAATTTGTAAAGATGTAGGATTTCCTTTTATAACTTAAGCTCCTAATATTTAGATTTCTTCTCAATGTATAATGACTGTATGAGAGAAGCATACACACATATGTCACACACCAAATCTGAGGTCAAAATTAGTTAGGACAGGCTAAGTTGCAATAACAAACAGACTCTTAGAACTCATCAGTTTAAGAAACAAGAAGATAATTTCTTTCTTGTATAATAGTACAGAGCAGGTATCGGGCAACAGCAGAGTAGCTTTCCTCTATACAGTTATTCATTGACCAGGCTGACAACTTCTCTGCCATCTTTGATATATTGCACCCAAGGTCATGATCATTGCCATCCTAATCAGTCAAAAGGGGAAAGGAACATGGAGGAACATATGTAGGAGACATTATGAGTCATCTCTGAATGTGGCACGTGTGACCTTCAGGTATATTCCATTGGGTAGAACTCAACTTACATATCCAAACCTGACTACAGGGAGATGGAGTCTTGCTCTGGGCCAAGAGAAAGGATGATTTATTTTAATGAACCACTAACAGCTTTTGCCACATTTTTCAGTATCAAGACAGATGTGTTTAGTTGAATGGCATCTGTATTCACTAGTTACTTTTTGGAGATTTGTCAAAGGCATACAATTTGTTTTGCTTCAGTTTCCTGGGCATGTCGCCTCCCAGTTAAAAAAAAGACACTGTATCCATCTTAAAACTTGATGTAAGACCATTGGTAAATTGTAACAAGAGTAAGGACAAAAAGGGACACACACCTATTAGTTTGAAAATTAGCCCCTAAGTGAAACCATTAATCCATGGCAATTTCATGTTCTCCTAGATCACCATGGTAATAGAAATGAATCAGCTTTTCATGGGACAAAATATGTACTTCAAAAATGTGATTCATATTAAGAATAATTTTCTTTAGTTTTCATATTCATTTTTATAAAATGAATGCTCTCCTGACTTTAACCCCTTTTCTGCAGTTTTGGTACTGTGTTTTTAGTAAATGTTATTGCAATTATATATAATTGTTAGTGGATCAGCTCATTCCACTGTTTATACTTATGTTTGCTGAAAATCCATACAAAAGTTCCTCTCCCTTTTTAATCTGGATAAATTCAGATGTAGAAATGAAGTAAACTGATATGTGAGAGAAAAACTTGAATTAATGTACACCAAAATTTTCTAAAAAATTCAGTGACCATGGGGTTTGGACCTTGAACATCACAGAAAGTAACCTGACTTCTCTATATCTGGCAAAGTTTCAGACAAAAGCACTGACGGTTTGTCAATTAGCTTTCTTAGTACTCTCCAAACTCTGTCTGGGGCTATACCTTGTTCTAAATCAGTTTTGCATGGTTAGTATGCATTCACCCCATATTTACTGAGAAACTCTAATGGATGGTGTTCATTAGAAGTGGGTATTTTATTAATATAAACAAATACAAGAAAGACTAAACAAAATTTCAGTTGTGAATAAACTTATAGTCTATTGAGGAATCTAGACAATAAGGTTTTTAAAAATAAGCTATTAAGTAAAAAAGATGGAAGTCGCTCATCAGATATTATTTTTCAAGGGAAAGATCACTGAGATATGTGATAAAAGGAAAAGACATAGACTCTACATTGTTGATGTCATCCTTGCCAATGTCATGAGTAGAGGCAGTTTTGTTATGTATGTCCTGTTAAGTTATTAAATCATTTAATTTGATCATCATCATATGTATTTAGCTAAACACTATATACTGATGAACAAGACATAGTTCCTGACCTCAGGAAGCTTATAGTGTAGTGAGGAGACAAACAGTAAATAAGCCATTACAAGTGTTATAATTTGAAATTGCATAAATTGCAGCATCTGATAAGGAGGGTTAATAAATTTGAGTAAGTAAGGGAAATTTTCATGGAAGGAATGGGTTCACTGTAATATAAAATGTATTTATGTACCATTACTACTGAAGTAGATCAGATTTGGATAAACTTCATTTTGTGTTCTATTTTATAAAAAGATGTCCAATTATTTCAAAATAAACTTTTTTGGAACATTTGTAATGTTTTGGGAAAGAGTTTCAAATGCATCCAATAGCCCTTTTGAGAATTCCTTCTAACTGTGACTGTTAAACTTGCCAGCAAGGAAATATGCTTCAGACTATAATAAATATATTATAATATGTTATAATAATATACAATATAATATAATATATATAATATATAATTCTATTATATAATATATGTATATATATAATATGTAATTCTGTTATAATAAATATAACAGAAACCAAACAAAACAGATATGTTTTCACCAGAAGACTTACATGAGGGACAGGTACTAAGAAACTCTTTAGAATTTACCAATTAAATAATATCCTACTTTATAAGATAAGGGACACAACCAAAATCATTGACATTCAGGGATAAAATGTCTACAGAGCATAAAGGGAGGCATGTAGCAGTCAATGGCCCAAGATAACTCTACAATGACTTCATATTCTTTTTTCCTTTAAAGTAGGAATCCAAAAAACACATTGCCAGCCCTTTATCAACACATTTTGGCTTAATGTATTAATTACTTATACTTTTATACAATTTACTTTTGGACAGAAAGCAAATGCTTTTATACAATTAATTTCTTATACTTTTCTCTGAGTTGCAATTTCTGTGAGTAAAGACACCAAGACTATAATACTATCTATTTTAGATGTGTAATCAATTTATTTAATTTTCTAACTTTTGTACCTTGAACTGTGGATAAAGAGCTGATTTTGAAGTGTGTGTGTGTGTGTGTGTGTGTGTGTATGTATGTGTGCATGTGAGTGTGCACACATATATTAAGTCTAGAGTTGGATGAAGACTGGGCAGGAGTACAAAGTTTTATGGTTGAAATATATGCAGGATTTTACAGGCCAAAGTAAAACTTTGAATCACTGCAGCACTATCTGTAATAGCCAAAATATGGAAACCACCATAAATGTCCATTGACAGATGAATGGATAAAGGAAAGGTGATATATACACACAATGGAATGTTATTTAACCTTTTAAAAAGGAGGAAGTTCTACAATATGTAAAACATGAATAAAATCTGAGGACATTACACTAAGTGAAAGAAGCCAGGCACAAAAGGACAAATACTATGTTATATAAGGTGTCAAACTCATAGAAACAAAGACTATTATGGTGGTTGCAAAGAGCTGGGGAGAGGGAGAAACGGGGTGTTTCCTTTTCTTCTTCTTCTTTTTTTTTTAAGATTTTGTTTATTTATTTAACAGAGAGAGACATAGTGAGAGAGAGAGAGAATACAAGCAGGAGGAGTGGGAGAGGGAGAAAAAGGCTTCCTGCTGAGCAGGGAGCCTGACCCCGGACTCAATCCCAGTACCTGGGGATTACAACCAGAGCTGAAGGCAGAAGCTTAATGACTGAGTCACCCAGGTGCCCTGGGAGTTTCTATTAAACATGTATAAAATTGCAGTTATGCAAAATTAATTCTAGAGATCTGATGTACAACATTGTATTTATAGCTAACAATACTGTATTGTACACTTAAAAATCCATTAAGAGCATAGATCTTACATTAACTATTCTTGTAATTTGAATTTGAATCTGAGTATGATGGAACCGAAGGGTTTAACCAGAAGAGTGACATGATCCGATTTAGATTTTTAGAAGGTTGCTATGGCTACAGTATACATTGTACTTTAGAAGGAAAAATAGGAGCAGGATGATCAGTTAGGATACACTTAAAGAATTCTTAATGAGACCTAGTGGAGATGCCAGGGACTTGGGTCTTATCAATGGAGACACTATCAAGCTGATGGATACATGTGTTTCCTGAAAGATGACAGAGATATTCAGGCAAATGGTAGTAAAATAAAGGAGCATCTCTTTCCCTCGGGAATAGACTATTTTACTATTTTTTTACTTGAGGTATAATTGACATCCAACATAATATTAGTTTTGGGTGTATAACATAATGATTTGATATTTGTATATATTGTGCAATGATCACTGCAACAAGTCTAGTTAACATACATCACCATACACAGACTTTTCTTGTGAAGAGAACATTTAAGATTTACTCTCTTAGCAAATTTCAAATATGCAAATCGTATTAATTGTTGTTGTCATGCTGTATATCATATCTCCCAGACTTATTTTATAACTGAAAGTTTGTACTTTTTGACTCCCTTCACCCATTTCACACACACACACACACACACACACACACACACACACCCGCCCCCACTGGCAATCACCAATCTGTTCCCTATATCTGTGAGGCTATTTTTTCTTTTTTAGATTCCATGGGTAAGTGAGATCATACAGTATATGTCTTTCTCTACCTGACTTATTTCACTTAGCATAATGTCCTCAAGGTCCATCCATGTGGTTGTATATGGCAAGATTTCATTCTTTTTTATGGCTTAGTTGTATTCTATTGTACATATATACAACACATTTTCTTTCTTTCTTTTTTTTTTAAAGATTTTATTTATTTGACAGAGAGAGATCAGAACTGGGAGAGAGGCAGGCAGAGAGAGTAGAGGAAGCAGGCTCCCTGCTGAGCAGAGAGCCAGATTCGGGGCTTGATCCCAAGACCCTGAGATCTTGACCTAAGCCAAAGACAGAGGCTTAACCCACTGAGCCACTCAGGAGCTCCTACAACACATTTTCTTAATCCATTTATCCATTGACAGACATTTAGATTATTTCCATATCTTGGCTATTGATAATGCTGAAATGAACATCGGGATGATATATATTTTTCAGTAGGTTTTTTGTTTTCTTCAGGTAAATACCCAGAAATGGAATTACTGGATCATATGGTAGTGCTATTTTTAATTTTTTGAGGAACCTCCACACTGGTTTCCATACAGGCTGCACCAATTTACATTCCCACTGATAGTGTACAAGGATTCCCTTTTTTCTACATCTCACCAACATCTGTTATTTCATGTATTTTTGATAATAGCCAGGAAATAGATTATTTTAAATTCATATTTTAATCAAAAAACAAACTCAAGAGCTAGAGGATAAAAGCAGGTACATTTTGATTCATGCCAAGAAGCACGGTCTTAAGTAATTAAAGTGCATTCTGGGCATCTAAAAATAAGCCCAATGGCATACTGTGACAGAGGCTATTAGTGCTCGGCTATATCTAGTCCTCTCCTTGAACACAGGGAGAAAACCATTTCCTAGTCAATTCAGTTACTCAGACCAAGTGACTAATTCTAGCCAATGAAATCTGAGAGAAACTAGAGTGAATTACTATCAAGCTGAGCATGCAAATGTAGTCCCCAACCTTTACCTTCTCTTCTTCTTTCCGCCCTCCCCCTCCCCTGCAGGAGAGCCCTGGATGGCATGTATCAGAGTTATCACAGGATGGAAAGATCCTGGACCCCTCAAAGTCTTTGCATATGACTGAAAAAATAAACAATATTATTTTAAGCTACCATGTGTAGCCAAGCATTAATTATCTTGACTAATACATATAGTCAGAAAAAAATAAACATAATATAAAAATAATACCACATATTGACTTTCCAGGGTAAAACGGCACACTAGAATTGTTTCAACCGTATTTGTTTGTGCCTGCTGTGAAATAGAACCTTCATATACATAAAGACATATGCTCACAACAAACCTTGAGCAGGGTATTACTAACCTCATTTTTTAAGTAGATGGGAAAACTGTGATTTAGAGAGATGCCAGCTGACTCATGTTTACACAGCAGCCAGAATCTAAATTTCAAGCTAAGTCCACTATCTTCACTTACTCCACTCAGCTTGTTCTGAGAAAAAGAATTAAAGATTCTATCTACCTTTTATTACTTCTATGATCTTTCAGACAGGTAATTTGGCATCCAATTTCTTTTCCATGAGACACTCTGAATTCATGTGTTGCTAGTTTTGATAATCCTTTATCTAAGAATTCAAATCACCTTTTGCAGGAGTATTTTCATTTAATCGCTTATTTTATCTGCCAAAATTTTTCCAGGCTTAAGAATTATCATCATTTTTCATATAGCAGTTATTAAGCTGGGTCTTTTTGCCTACCACATGCTGTTCTTTTTATGGTCTTCTAATATTTTGTGAAATCTATCTCCCCAAATTGCATCATTCAGCTTCTTCCAGCATAATAGTACATAGTATAAGTTTGCAGGAGTTTTCCTTCATGGTTTTTCAGCTCTTGTTAGATACATCTCATGAGGCTGATAGTAGGGCTAAATATGGCCTTTAAAATAAAAGCAGCTTCAATGAGGGGAAATTGACGTACAACAAGCTGTACATTTAAGGGCATCATTTTATAGGTTTTGACATACTTATGTACCCATGAAACCATCACCATAACAACAACAACAAAAACCCCAACAACATATGGTGTGAGGAAAGGAAAATGGGGAGATGTTGCCTAAAGGGTACAAGGCTTTAGCTACGAAAGATGAGCAAGTTTTGGAGAACTAATATAAAGAATGTGACTATAGTTAGCAATATATTTGAGACCTATGTGCTTGAGATTTGTCAAGGGGGTACATATAAGTATTCTTACCACACACACACAAATTGAAAGAAAATGGTAATATTTGAAGAGATGGGTATACTAGTTCTCTTGATTGTGGTGATTATTTCACAATGCACATGGATATAAAAACATCAAATTGTACACCGAAAATACATATAATTTTTGTTTGTCAATTATATCTCAATAAAGATGGAAAACAAACAAGCAAAACACCAAATATCTCTGAAAAGATTTCCTGTGTCCCTTTGTAATCCCTCTATCCTTGCTGCTTCCCAACAGTCAACCCAAACCAAATCTATTTTCTATCACTATAAATTTGTTTTCATTTCTAAAGTTTTATGCAAATTGAATCATACTATATATGTATATATACATGTATGTATATGTATATAGACTTCCTTCTTTTATTTAACATAATTAATTTAATAATGTTTCATGTCATTATGTATATCGATAACTAATTTCTTTTAATACTGAGTAGTATTACATTTTATGGGCATAGCAAAATTTGTTTAACCTTTTATCTGGTCATTGATATTTGAGTTATTTCCAGCTTTTGGCTATAAGAAGTAAAAATGCTATAAATACCCATTTAAGTGTTTATACAGACATATTTTTCCTGTTTCTTATATAGGTACATAGAGTGAAATGGCTAGATTGTATGGTAGATATATGTTTAACTTTTTAAGAAGCTGCCACACTGTTTTCCACAGTGTTTGTAGTTTTTTTTTTTATTTAAGCTTTTTTATTTAAACATATAATGTAACCCCACCACCCTCTCCCAACCCCTCTCCCCCCACCACCTCCCTCAGTTTGTTTTATGACATTAAGAGTCTCTTTTGGTTTGTCTCC
This sequence comes from Taxidea taxus jeffersonii, assembly GCA_003697995.1. Classification (NCBI taxonomy): domain Eukaryota; kingdom Metazoa; phylum Chordata; class Mammalia; order Carnivora; family Mustelidae; genus Taxidea; species Taxidea taxus. Next base: position 4,092 of record ML098424.1, on the reverse strand, counting down.
CTCCCGATCCCATCTTGTTTCATTTTTTCTTTTCCTATCACCTTAACCCCGACCCCCATTGCATCTCCACTTCCTCATATCAGGGAGATCATGTGATAGTTGTCTTTCTCCAGTTGACTTATTTCGCTAAGCATAATACGCTCTAGTTCCATCCATGTCGTCGCAAATGGTAAGATTTTATTTCTTTTAATGGCTGCATAGTATTCCATTGTATATATATACCACCTCTTTATCCATTCATCTGTTGATGGACATTTAGGTTCTTTCCATAACTTGGCTATTGTGGACATTGCTGCAATAAACATTCAGGTACACGTGCCCCTTCGGATCACTACGTTTGTATCTTTAGGGTAAATACCCAGTAGTACAATTGCTGGGTCATAAAGTAGCTCTATTTTCAATTTTTTGAGGAACCTCCATGCTGTTTTCCAGAGTGGTTGCACCAGCTTGCATTCCCACCAACAGTGTAGGAGGGTTCCCCTTTCTCCACATCCTCGCCAGCATCTGTCATTTCCTGACTTGTTCATTTTAGCCATTCTGACTGGTGTGAGGTGGTATCTCAGTGTGGTTTTGATTTGTATTTCCCTGATGCCCAGTGATGTGGAGCCCTTTTCCATGTGTCTGTGGGCCATCTGGATGTCTTCTTTGCAGAAATGTCTGTTCATGTCCTCTGCCCATTTCTTGATTGGATTATTTGTTCTTTGGGTGTTGAGTTTGCTAAGCTCTTTGTAGATTTTGGATACTAGCCCTTTATCTGATATGTCGTTTGCAAATATCTTCTCCCATTCTGTCAGTTGTCTTTTGGTTTTGTTGACTGTTTCCTTTGCTGTGCAAAAGCTTTTGATCTTGATGAAGTCCCAATAGTTCATTTTTTCCCTTGCTTCCCTTGCCTTTGGCGTTGTTCCTAGGAAGAAGTTGCTGCAGCTGAGGTCGAAGAGGTTACTGCCTGTGTTCTCCTCAAGGATTTTGATGGATTCCTTTCTCACGTTGAGGTCCTTCATCCATTTTGAGTCTATTTTCGTGTGTGGTGTAAGGAAATGGTCCAATTTCATTTTTCTGCATGTGGCTGTCCAATTTTCCCAACACCATTTGTTGAAGAGGCTGTCTTTTTTCCATTGGGTATTCTTTCCTGCTTTGTCGAAGATTAGTTGACCATAGAGTTGATATTTGAGTTATTTCCAGCTTTTGGCTATAAGAAATAAAAATGCTATAAATACCCATTTAAGAGTTTATACAGACATATTTTTCCTGTTTCTTATATGGGTACATTGAGTGAAATGGGCTCTCTATTCTGTTCCATTGATCTATGTGTCTGTTTTTGTGCCAGTACCCATACTGTCTTGATGATGACAGCTTTGTAATAGAGCTTGAAGTCTGGAATTGTGATGCCACCAACTTTGGCTTTCTTTTTCAATATTCCTTTGGCTATTCGAGGTCTTTTCTGGTTCCATATAAATTTTGGGATTATTTGTTCCATTTCATTGAAAAAAATTGGATGGGATTTTGATAGGCATTGCATTAAATGTGTAGATACATTTAGGTAGCATAGACATTTTCACAATATTTATTCTTCCAATCCATGAGCATGGAACATTTTTCCATTTCTTTGTGTCTTCCTCAATTTCTTTCATGAGGACTTTATAGTTCTCTGAGAATAGATTCTTTGCCTCTTTAGTTAGGTTTATTCCTAGGTATCTTATGGTTTTGGGTGTAATTGTAAATGGGATTGACTCCTTAATTTCTCTTTCTTCTGTCTTGTTGTTGGTGTAAAGAAATGCAACTGATTTCTGTGCATTGATTTTATATCCTGACACTTTACTGGATTCCTGTACAAGCTCTAGCAGTTTTGGAGTGGAGCCTTTCGGGTTTTCCACATATAGTATCATATCATCTGCAAAGAGTGATAGTTTGACTTCTTCTTTGCCAATTTGGATGCCTTTAATTTCTTTTTGTTGTCTGATTGCTGAGGCTAGGACTTCTAGTACTATGTTGAATAGTAGTGGTGATAACGGACATCCCTGCCGTGTTCCTGACCTTAACGGAAAAGCTCTCAGTTTTTCTCCATTGAGAATGATACTTGCGGTGGGTTTTTCATAGATGGCTTTGATAATAGTGAGTTATGTGCCTTCTATCCCTACACTTTGAAGAGTTTTGATTAGGAAGGGATGTTGCACTTTGTCAAATGCTTTTTCAGCATCTATTGAGAGTATCATATGGTTCTTGTTCTTTCTTTTGTTAATGTATTGTATCACATTGATTGAATTGTGGATGATGAACCAACCCTGCTGCCCTGGAATAAACCCCACTTGGTCATGGTGAATAATCCTTTTAATGTACTGTTGGATCCTATTGGCTAGTATTTTGGTGAGAATTTTCACATCTGTGTTCATCAAAGATATCGGTCTGTAATTCTCTTTTTTGATGGGATCCTTGTCTGGTTTGGGGATCAAGGTGATGCTGGCCTCATAAAATGAGTTTGGAAGTTTTCCTTCCATTTCTATTTTTTGGAACAGTTTCAGGAGAATAGGAAGCAATTATTCTTTAAATGTTTGGTAGAATTGCCCTGGGAAGCCATCTGGCCCTGGGCTTTTGTTTGTTTGGAGATTATTGATGACCATTTCAATCTCCTTACTGGTTATGGGCCTATTCAGGTTTTCTGTTTCTTCCTGGTTCAGTTTTGGCAGTTTATATGTCTCTAGGAAAGCATCCATTTCTTCCAGATTGTCAAATTTGTTGGCATAGCGTTGCTCATAAAATGTTCTTATGATTGTTTGTATTTCTTTGGTGTTGGTTGTGATCTCTCCTCTTTCATTCATGATTTTAATTATTTGGGTCCTTTCTCTTTTCTTTTTGATAAGTCTGTCCAGGGGTTTATCAGTCTTATTAATTCATTCAAAGAACCACCTCCTAGTTTCATTGATTTGTACTATGGTTTTTTTGGTGTCTATTTCATTGGTTTCTGCTTTGATCTTTATTATTTCTCTTCTCCTGCTGGGTTTAGGCTTTCTTTTTTTTTCCTTTCTCGAGCTCCTTTATGTGTAGGGTTAGGTTGTGTATTTGAGACCTTTCCTGTTTCTTGAGATAGGCTTGTATCGCTATATATTTTCCTCTCAGGACTGCCTTTGCTGGGTCCCTCAGATTTTGGACCGTTGTGTTTTCATTACCATTTGTTTCCATGGTTTTTTTCAATTCTTCTTTAATTTCCTGGTTGACCCATTCATTCTTTAGAAGGATGCTGTTTAGTCTCCACGTATTTGTGCTCTTTCCAAATTTCCTCTTGTGATTGAACTCTAGCTTCAGAGCACTGTGGTCTGAAAATATGCAGGGAATGATCCCAATCTTTTGGTACCGGTCGAGACCTGATTTATGACCCAGGGTGTGATCTATTCTGGAGAATGTTCCATGGGCACTAGAGAAGAATGTGTATTCTGTTGCTTTGGGATGGAATGTTCTGAATATATCTGTGATGTCCATCTGCTCCAGTGTGTCATTTAAGACCTTTATTTCCTTGTTGATCTTTTGCTTGGATGACCTGTCCATTTCAGTGAGGGGCGTGTTAAAGTCTCCAACTATTTTTGTATTCTTGTCAATGTGTTTCTTTGATTTTGTTATTAATTGGTTTATATAGTTGGCTGCTCCCATGTTAGGGGCATAGATATTTAAAATTGTTAGATCTTCTTGTTGGACAGACCCTTTGAGTATGATATAGTGTCCTTCCTCATCTCTCATTATAGTCTTTGGCTTAAAATCTAATTGATCTGATATAAGGATTGCCACCCCAGCTTTCTTCTGATGTCCATTAGCATGGTAAATTGTTTTCCACCCCCTCACTTTCAATCTGGAGGTGTCTTCCGGTCTAAGATGAGTTTCTTGTAGGCAGCATATGGATGGGTTTTGTTTTTTTATCCATTCTGAAACCCTGTGTCTTTTGATTGGGGCATTTAGCCCATTTACATTCAGGGTAACTATTGAGAGATATGAGTTTAGTGCCATTGTATTGCCTGTATGGTGATTGTTACTGTATAATGTCTCTGTTCCTTTCTGGTAATACTTTTAGGGTCTCTCTTTGCTTAGAGGACCCCTTTCAATATT
>RCUC01113948.1:0-11966 GCA_003697995.1 Taxidea taxus jeffersonii | reverse complement strand
GAGCCCCGCATCTGGCTCTCTGCTCAGCGGGGAACCTGCTTCCTCCTCTCTCTGCCTGCCTCTCTGGCTACTTGTGATCTCTATCTGGCAAATAAATAAATAAAAATCTTTAAAAAAAACCCTCTTCAATCCTTTGATATTTGTCTGCATTTTCTTTATGGACCAGCGTATGGTCCATTTTTATAAATATTCTGTGTGAGTCTAAAAAGAATGTGCATTCTACATTGCACATAATGTTCTAGTTAGGTCTATTAGGTCCTATTTATTTGATTGCATTGTTCAAGGCTCATCTTTAGTTTTTTTGTATCAACCGGTGAAAGAGGTGTATTACAGTCTTCTGTTACTATTACTATCTTGTCTATTCCTCTCTATAATTCTTTAGACTCTTCTTTATATATTTTGGGATTTTGTTACTGTGTTCCTACAAAATTTTGAATTATTATATTTTTCTGATAAATCAAATTTTTATAATTCTTGAGTTACCTTTTTTTTTTTTTTAAGATTTTCTTTATTTATTTGACAGAGAGAGACACAGTGAAAAAGGGAACACAAGGAGGGAGAGTGGGAGAGGGAGAAGCAGGCTTCCCCACGATCAGGGAGCCTGACATGGGGCTTGATCCCAGGACCTGAGCCAAAGGCAGACACTTAACTGACTAAGCCACCCAGGTGCCCCTTTAAGTTACCTCTTTTACTTCTAGTATTGTTCTTTGCTTTGAAATTTCTTCATTTGGTTGGTTTGGTGGACTGATTTAACAACCCCTGCAATTGAGTATAGATGGGACTTCATAAGCAGCCAATACACATTTGACCCTTGAACAATGTGGGTGAGTTAGGAGTGCCATGCCCCGACATAGTTGTAAATTGGGTATAACTTTTGACTCCCTCAAAACTGAACTCCTAATAGCCTACTGCTGATCAGAAGCCTTACCAACAGCAGAAACAGTCAATTAACATACACTTTGTATGTTATATGTATTATATACTGTATTCTTACTATAAAGTAATCTAGAGGAAAGAAAATGTTTAGAATATCTTATGGAAAATACATCTATAGTACCATACTATAAAAAAATCTGCGTGTAAGTGGATCCATGCAGTGCAAACCTGTATTGTTAAAAATCAACTTAGACTTCCCTTTAACCAACAGAAGATTGCAAAGGAGATGTATGTCATTCCTGTGGTTATATCCATCTGTTTCTCTCTGTTGCAGCTTTGAAGAGTCAAGCTATCATGAATTCTACCACGAAAGGAAATAAATTCTGCCAACAACCTGAAGGAGGCTGGAAGCAGATCCTTCCCCAGTCAAACCTCTCGATAAAAACGCAGCCCCGGTCAACACCTTGATTGGAACCCTGTTGCTGATCTAACTAAGCTGTGCCTGGACACCTGATTGGACACTTGATCCAAAGAAACCATTAAGTTCTTTAACTGCTAAGTTTATGATGGTTTGTTAAAGCACAGGGAACAATATAGTTAATTTATCTATAGAGTATCTTTCAATACTTCTGTATCATTATGTTTTGAATGTGTCTCTTATAAACAGCACATAGATTTTGCTTTCCTTTTACTGCCCGACAATCTTTATCTTTTAACTGAAACACTCTATATTTAACATAATTACCCAATGTATTTGGATTTTTAAAATGGTCATGTTATTTCTGAGAGGTGTAGCTCTCTGATTATCTACGCTCTTTTCTTTATTGCTAAAATCTCAATTATGTTCAAAATAGTGAAGTACTCAGCTAGACCACAGACTAGTTCCCAATTTTTTTAATCACTCAAGTTCAAACTAGTGGAATATGGATATAGAATTTAACTACATTTGACTTAGTGACTAATTAATATAGGAAAATATTATTTATAGGCAGTGTTCTGAGTCCTGTATATAAATCAAATGCTTCAAAAGACCTCATGTTTTTCTGAAGAGGGAAAAAGACTTCTCAGATTTGAGAACTATCTTTACACAATAATGCCAAAGAAATGCTATATATTTGCAAATATATCAGTTTTCCAGTATTTTCTATCTCATGATGGAAATGCTTTTGTCTATTCAGTTCCTTAGGACAGAATTCTGGAATCACTCTTTTTTCCAATCTAAACCTATCAACAAACACTCTCAGTTTATTGGTCCAAATGTATCTTGAACCCATTCATTTCTCTTTATCTCCTTTGTCACTGCCTAATCTAAGATTCAAATAAAACAACACATGGAAAATTATTTCATAAACTGTAAAACACAAAGAGGCATACATAAAGCCAGCTTCCTAGGGTTGAGAGCAACACATCAAAAACAAATAAGAAAACTCCCCCAAATTATATGGAATTGTGCTAGGTCAGAGTGCAATATAATAATTTATGACCTTTAGTCACCAAAATGAGGCAATATTGCATTCAGTATACCCTGCTTCTAAAAGGCAAAAATGCAGGAAACATTAATGATTTACATTAAAATGTTTAAAACAATTTCTTTACCTTTCAGTGAGGTTAAATAAGCACAAAGGTTAGTGTATCTTTGTGTTACTAGAGTAAGCTTTTGATTTCACACATACTTACAAGACTAGTTATTGTCACACATACCTCCTGAGTTTCCAACTCTGTGTCTGTGTAGTTAATCCTAGCTTGTTTTCTAGACTGCTAATTCGACTGAGATTTGCCAAGTACTACGAAAAGCCACAAACTGGATAATAAACAACTCTGCAATTAAGCTATTAAGTTACTTCTATGTATCATATCCTGCATGTGGCCTTGGTCTTTCACTAGCTATTATCTTTTCTTCTTAATGCTAGTGACATGAGCCAACAACTATACCACTCTTTGGCACAGACCTTGGATGTATTATTCAGTTGAGCAAAACATAAAAAACCCATTTTGGCCTGATAAGAATATGAGAAAATTTTTGGCTAAGGGATAAATCATGAAGTCTCAATAACTAAACTAAATCACGATAAATCATGAAGTCTCAATAACTAAACTAAATAACTCAATGTTTCAATAAAAAATGTTCTAGGGCATTATGTTTGTAATAAAATACCCAATTATTTTCGATATTTACAAATGTCTTACCCTCAATGTCAAATTCGCCTCAGAAATACTGTTGAGTTTTAAAATAATATGTTAAAGAAAAAAGCCTAAAAAAATAGAAAAAATCATCCTAAATATTAATGGAAGGGGTGTATAAGAATCTAGATTCATACACCAAATATTTAATGAGACTCTTATGCTGTAAGGGTAGGGACTATGTCTGCTTCATTTGACTCCATACACTTGGCACTCAGTAGTGCCACTGCATATAGTATGGAGCGCAATAAAATATTCGTTCAAAAAATGAGCAAATAAATGGATAAAACAAAAATTGTCAACTCAGAAATGAGTAAGAATCTTGTCCTCCCTTATCTACAGACCTTCAGCTACAGTAAGACTGTAACATGATTAACATAGTTAAGAAAGGCCAAATCACAATTTTACCTTCCTGATTTTTTTTGGTGTTTTGAGAAGTATTACATAACCTGGATTGAAAATAACTTACTTCTAAACAAGTACTTACATAAAATGAATAAAATTCAACTCTTCAGGGAAAAACTGTTATGTCTATCAAACTATGATAAGTATTTTAGAGTTATTTATTTGAGAGAGAGAGAGAGAGAGAGAAAGAGAGACAGCGGGGAGAGGAATAAGGGATGAGGGAGAGAAATCATGGAACAGACTCCCAGCTGACTATGGAGCCTGACTTGGGACTCCCATCTCAGGACCCCAAGATCATGACCTGAGTTGAAATTGTGAGTCGGATACCCAGGTGCCCCAAATATTTTATAATTTTAAAAAAAGGCTGAAATCGGGGCGCCTGGGTGGCTCAGTGGGTTAAAGCCTCTGCCTTCGGCTCAGGTCATGATCCCAGGGTTCTGGGATCGAGCCCCGCATTGGGCTCTCTGGTCAGTGGGGAGCCTGCTTCCCTCTCTCTCTCTCTTTGCCTGCTTCTCTGCCTACTTGTGATCTCTGTCTGTCAAATAAATAAATAAATAAAATCTTAAAAAAAAAAAAAGGCTGAAATAGGTTATAGCTGTAAAAGAGTGCTTTAAGTATATAAAATAGTAACACTGGACCTTTGTTCCATTTTGAAATATAAAGTGTTTTTAACTTATGATATTCCCTTTCCTTCTATTTATAAAAATTACATGCACATTGATTTATAGTCCTATTTGCTACATGGACTCAGATTTTCATTTTATTTAAAGGCTTATAATCCATTATGAGCCAGATTTCATTATGAGAACCCCTGTATCTTTTTGATACGCCATCTTCATTTTTTTGAGCATTTCCTCATATTCTAACACAACAAGATGTTCCAGGTTTATCTTGTAACCTTCCATGTCCCAGTTCTGCAATCAGCGATTTCTCTTTCACCCTTGTATAACAGAAACTTCTATGGCAAGTTACATTTGGAGGATGGGGTAGGAGACAGAAGGGAAAGCCTCCAACCCCTAGGAAAGTTTCAGAATAAATGGTTGTTGGGGTTTTTTGTAAGCCACTAAGCTTTATAGTGGTCGGTTACACAGCAATAACCACGAAAACAGAAATTCGTACCTGGAACTAAAGTGCTCTCTAACAAAAACTTAAAACACCTGGTGTTGGCTTATAAGAAGGCATCAGGAAGAGGCCTTAAGGGCCTTGCAGAGCCTGTTAGTGATGCCTGGAGGGCAGTGAAAAAAATGCTACTGAAGGCTGGAGAAAAGGGAACCCTAGTTCTGTCCCAGCAGAACAACTAAAGAAACTAGAACCTGCTGTAATTTGGTAGGTAGAAAGGGTACCTAATGGGTTTAAATCATAAACACATGTGGCTATCTGTAGTGAAACACATTAGAGTTAAGAAATATATGCCAACAAGGGCGCCTGGGCGGCTCAGTGGTTAACCATCTGCCTTCAGCTCAGGTCATGATTTAGGCGCCCCTAAATCTTAATGAGAAAGGGGGTACATATATTTACAACACGCATATACATATATTCCTTCAATTTTCTAATTACCCTCCCTTATTTTTAGAAATCAATCAAATATATTACACATTTTTCCTTTTCAAATAATGTAGAGAAAGCAAAAAACATTAATCAACGTAAAAGATCCTTTTTGCTCGCATAGTAAAGAACATGAATTTCTGCCTAGAATGGATTCCAGTTTCACATAGTATTAGAAGACAAACTCAATTATTTAGTCTATAAAGACCATCCCCAACTGTGACTGAATTCTTATAATTCAGTTGACCCTTGAACAACTTGGGGTTTGAACTGTGCAGGTCCACCAATATGGAGATTTTTTTACAAATGTAGAAAATGTATTTCCTCTTATGATTTTAACATTTTCTTTTCTCTAGATTTATTGTAAGGATACTATACATAATACACATAACATATAAAATATGTGTTATCATGTTTATATTATCAGTAAGACCTTCCATCAACAATAAAGGATTAGTAGTTAAATACTGGGGGGACTCAAAAGTTAGACATGGATTTTCAACTGTGCTGGAGGTCAGTTCCCCTAATCCCCATGTCGTTCAAGGGCCAACTGTATTTGCTTTCATCTTGCAATACTGTTTATCACATACTCTGCCAATAAGTTTTCAAAACCATACCCAGAGGGGCGCCTGGGTGGCTGAGTGGGTTAAGCCTCTGCCTTCGGCTCAGTCATGATCTCAGGGTCCTGGGATTGAGCTCTGCATCAGGCTCTCCACTCAGCAGGGAGCCTGCTTCCCCCCCCCTTCTGCCTACATGTGATTTCTCTTTTTTTTTAATTTTTTTTTTTTATTTGTTAGAGACAGAGAGAGAGAGAGAGTGCACAGGCAGAGGCAGAGGGAGAAGCAGGCTCCCTGCCGAGCAAGGAGCCCGATGTGGGACTCGATCCCAGGACGCTGGGATCATGACCTGAGCCGAAGGCAGCCGCTTAACCAACTGAGCCACCCAGGCGTCCCTGATTTCTCTGTTAAGTAAGTAAAATCTTAAAAAAAAAAAAAGAAAAAAAAAACCAACCATACCCAGAAACAATAAAATTTAGAGAAACACTATCATCTTAAATGAGGCATATAATCTAGTCAGATTTTAGTCCTAGTTCTACCATTTTTACCATCTTAATCTCTAGAACATCTCAGAATCTCTTACTCTACACTTTCACTGAGACACTTTCTATTATTTTACCTTTTTTTGCAGGTAAGAAGCATACTAAGAGGTGCTTTTTCCCAAGTCTATCTTTTCCATTATCTGTTTAAGAACCTTATGATTTTATGAATTAGAAGTGGTTAATTCCTACTTTCAGGGGACAGACTTAGAGCCCAAACACCTAACAGTAGTATGGTTCCTTAAACAACATTTATCTATTTTCCTCCCAGCTAATTTACTAACTTTTCATTTCTATGAAATGAGAATGTTTGAGACTATGAAAGTCACAAGATCCTGAAAAAACAACATAATCATTTTACTAACATAGTATTTATTGCTCACTTCTGGTAAGATAGCAAAAAAAGAAAAATCCCTAATCTTTATAACACAAAAACTTGTTAATAACTTAAATCTCTTAGGGGCGCCTGGGTGGCTCAGTGGGTTAAAGCCTCTGCCTCCGGCTCAGGTCGTGATCCCAGGGTCCTGGGATCGAGCCCCGCATCAGGCTCTCTGCTCAGCAGGGAGCCTGCTTCCTCCTCTCCTCTCTGCCTGCCTCTCTGCCTACTTGTGATCTCTCTCTGTCAAATAAATAAATAAAATCTTTAAAAAAACAAAACAAAACAAAAAACTTAAATCTCTTAAAAGAAAACAATTATAAACATCTAAGTGGTATTTCACATGTTTAATTCAACAAATTCTTTCTCTGTTCTTAGGAATCTGCTCAGTTTTGCTCCTTCTTTCAAACTCTCCACAGAGGACAACTCCTAGAACAGCCCAAAGCCCGACACAACCTTCTTTTTTCTCAGACCAGTGTCTGACTTCTATACTAAGCTGCCTGGGATCATTTCCTTTGACCAACCAGATCTAATTCAATCTCTCTTCTGACCCTCTGTTCTTCTCCCTATTCTCATGTAAGCTATTGGAAGAAATAATGTGATGGTGTATCTGTTAAAAGGAGCCACTTATTTGAATCTCAACCAAAGTAAGCTAAATTCAGTTGAATCAATTAATACAAATATCTTGAATTTAAAGTTAAGTTTTCCATATCATGACAAATTGGCCTGAGCTTACTCTTCCATAAAGAACTTTTTCAAGTGTTTCTAGCTCTTATGCATGAACAGGTTACCTAAAGCGTACAGGGAAAAAAGGGGGTGCCTGGGTGGCTCAGTGGGTTAATAGATTGTTTCTTCAATAAATCTTTTTTTAAAAAAGATTTTATTCATTTATTTAACAGAGAGCAAGCACAAGCATGGAGAGCATCAGAGGGAGAGGGAGAGGCAGACTATACGCTGAGCAGGGAGACTGATGTGGGGCTATATTGCAGGACCCCAGGACCATGACCAAGCCAAAGGCAGATGCTTAACTGACTGAGCCATCTAGGAATCCCTCAAATAAGTAAATAAATCTTAAAAAAAAAAAAAAGAAAAGAAAAAGCACACAGGGAAAAGGGACCAAGGAATATCTTTCCCAAACTTCTCTTTTAAAAAAGACGCTTTGGGGGTGCCGGGGTGGCTCAGCTGGTTAAGTGTCTGCCTTCCGCTCAGGTCATGATCCTGGGACCCTGGGATCCAGCCCTGTGTGGGGCTCCCTGCTCAATGGGGAGCCTGCTCCTTCTTCCTTTCCCCTCTGCTGGCGTTCTCTCTCTCAAATAAATAAATAAATAAAATCTAAAAAAATAAGATGCTTTGGCCATTGTGTACTGCTTATTAGCATACATACATACAGTAAGACATTTTTTAGGGTGTTAGCTTAGTTCACAATGTTCCTAATTCATCTCATTCACAGGGAACTGGCTCTCCCTCCCTCCTTTTCAGAATTATATAGACCAGTGATTCTTTTTTTTTTTTTTTTTTAAGATTTATTTATTTATTTGACAGGCAGAGATCACAAGCAGGCAGAGAGGCAGGCAGAGAGAGAGGAGGAAGCAGGGTCCCTGCCGAGCAGAGAGCCCGATGTGGGCTCGATCCCAGGACCCTGGGGTCATGACCCAAGCCAAAAGCAGAGGCTTAACCCACTGAGCCACCCAGGCACCCCTAGACCAGTGATTCTTAATCCTAAGAACACTCTCAAAGGAAGTATCACTGAACTTTGGGCTCTCATCAATCTCTACACCCGAGGAACTCCTATATCCCTCCTTCCAGAGCTATCTCAAACATCATTTCCTTATACCTTCCTTGACTTGTCTAGACACTCAAAGGATTTTCTTTTTCTGTTTCTATTTTCTGTTTCTATTACCCAACTACAGTAATTACCACATGGCACTGTTAATTCTTCATTAGAATTTAAGTTCTTTGAGACTAAAAGCTTTGTGTCTTTTGCATCTAACACAACACCCGACTTATTAAAAGGTCAATTTTAATTGCTAGAAGTAAGGTAACTCAGCCTGCTAACATCAGTTATTTCATGCTGCACAAATCTCTACTTAGCTATTTCGTTTTTTATTAAAAACTAAAAAATTAATCTTTCTAAATAAAAAAATTTTATTTGATAGGTAACTAGTTAATTTTTAAAACGTGGGCTCCATGAAGGGATTCATAAGAAAGGATCTTTAGTAGAGAAAATGTAGGAGACATACCTACAGACCAGGTCAGATTACAACCACATCACTACCAACCCTCTGCAACACAATTTAAAAATAAAATGGATTATCTGATAAGAGATTAATATTCAGGATATATTATTTTAAAAATCCTAAAACTCAACAATAAAATAACAACACAATTTAAAAATTGGGCAAAGGAGTCAAACAGAAGATACACAAGCAGCCAATAAGCACAAAACAAGATAGTCAACATCACTATTCATTAAAGAAATGCAAATCAAAACCAAAATGAGATTCCACTTCACATCAATTAGAATGGGTATTTTTTTTTTAAAGCTTGAAAGTAACAAGTATTAATGAGGATGGGGTTAACTGTAACCCTTGTTCTTGCTGGTAAGAATGTAAAATAGTACAGTTGCTATAAAAACAGTATGGTGGTTCTTCAAAAAATTAAACATACAATTATCTAGCAATTATATTTCTGAGTATATACCCCAAAGAATTAAAGGCAGGGACTTGAACAGGGATTTACACACCAATATTTGTACCAGCACTAGTCACAGGAGACAAAAGGTAGAAACAACCCAAATGTCCATTAAAGATGAGTGGATAAACAAAATGTAGTAAATGCATGCAACAGAACAATATTCAGCATTAAAGAGGAATGAAATTCTGATACATGCTACAATGTAAATCAACCTTGAAAATATGTGCTAAGTGAAACAGACTAGACACAAAAGGCCAAACAGTGTATTTCACTTATATGAGGTACCTAGGACAGTCAAACCCACAGAGACAGAAAAGTAGGGTGGTTACCACCGGCTGGGAGGGGGAGGTAATACTGTTTAACAGATACAGTTTCAGTTTGGGAAGATGAAAAAGTTCTAGAGATAGCTACAGTGGTGATGGTTGAAAAATAAGGTAAATGTACTTAACTTTACCTTTTATTTTTTTTTTAAAGAATCTTTTTTTTTTTTTTAAAGATTTTATTTATCCATTTGTTAGAGAGAGAGAGAGAGCAAACACAGGCAGACAGAGTGGCAGGCAGAGGCAGAGGCAGAGGCAGAGGGAGAAGCAGGCTCCCCACCGAGCAAGGAGCCCAACATGGGACTCGATCCCAGGACACTGGGATCATGACCCGAGCCGAAGGCAGCCGCTTAACCAACTGAGCCACCCAGGCGTCCCAACTTTACCTTTTAAAAATAGTTAAGATGGTAATAAATTTTAGGTTAGTGTTACCACACTAACAGATCGAAAGTGTAGTACTCAAAGTAAGAAAATCAATGTAATCTGACTCTATTTAAAAATCTACTTAAAGGGCCGCCTGGGTGGCTCAGTTGGTTGAGCGGCTGCCTTCGGCTCAGGTCATGATCCCAGCGTCCTGGGATCGAGTCCCACATCGGGCTCCTTGCTTGGCGGGGAGCCTGCTTCTCCCTCTGCCTCTGCCTGCCACTCTGTCTGCCTGTACTTTCTCTCTCTCTAACAAATAAATAAATAAAATCTTAAAAAAAAAAATCTACCTTAAAAATCTCTTTATAAAATTATGAACTTTTCTAATAACAGTATCTTACAACTCAGCAATAAACTAAATAATACAGAAATGACAGAAACACAAATTCCAAAATCCTTGAACATCAAATCTCAAAAGTTAGTCTTACAACTGTGTAAGAGAATGTCAGTTGTTTATTAACTTATTTCCTTCCTAATTCCACTTCTCTTTCCCAGAGAGAAAAATGTCCAACATTTCATTGTATTCGGTTATGTAATTATGACAGAATTTCTCTCTTTAAATCTTTAGAGTCAAGCCAGGATAACCTAGGTTTATTCTAGTCCAAACACAAATACATGTCTTCAACAGTATGGCATTTATTAAGAAATGTTAGCAGTCAAAAGTTCTATGTTCTTCTAATAATTCCTTCAGGCCATCCCATGCAATGACATCATCCTTACCAGATAAAGCCCATTATGCAATACCCACATAAACAGTACTATCACTTTCTATGAGAACAGTCGCTATTATGAATGTTAAAAAGATTATGACAAATATTCTCCTTAAAGATTTTTAATGCTGAACAATGTAAACTTTAACAGGATATAATAATATCCTTTAATATATTAAGAAAAGGTAAATACAAACTATAAAAAAATTCTAAAATACACATTCAAGATGAAATAAAAGATCAAGTCCCTAAAGAATTATGTAAAAGTATTAATTTTAAATGTGATTTGATAACTATTTAACAAACCACAATGATACTGTGCATGGTGTTTCCCACAGACTAACAAATACCAAGGAGAAAGACCATACACAGTTGCCCATTAATTGAAGATACTGTGATACATGATAAAAGTTTGTTACACTTTTGAAATCTTCTTTTAAATTTGCCACATTAAAAAAAAAACAACAACACACCCTATACTTTATTTTTCCTTTGTGTTTTCAACTACTATATCATTTCCATGAATATTTTATTGAAAGATAATGCAATAAAAATAATTTTAACTATTAGTAAAATTATGTAACCCAGGGAGGTCAGAAATGAGAGTATTTTCTAATGTTTTTCATTCTAAAGTCAAATATTTGTATATAATTCTTGGGTTTTCTTTTTTTTTTTTAAGATCTTATTTATTTATTTGGCAAAGAGACAGCAAGAGAGGGAATACTAACAGGGGGAGTGGGAGAGGGAGAAGCAGGCTTCCTGCTGAGCAGGGAGCCTGATGTGGGGCTTGATCCCAGGACCCTGGGATCATGACCTGAGCAGAAAGTAGATGCCTATCGACTGAGCCACCCAGGTACCCCGGGTTTTCTTTTTTAAATTGTTTTTAACTTTTTATCAAAGGCAGTAAATTTATACAATTTTATTTTATTTTATTTTTTTAAAAATTTTATTTATTTATTTGTCAGACAGAGAGAGAGTGCAGGAGCGAGCACAGGCAGACAGAGTGGCAGGCAGAGGTAGAGGGAGAAGCAGGCTCCCCGCCGAGCAAGGAGCCCGATGTGGGACTCGATCCCAGGACGCTGGGATCATGACCCGAGCCAAAGGCAGCTGCTTAACCAACTGAGCCACCTAGGCATCCCAAATTTATACAATTTTAAATGCCAAGCAGATTTCTGCTTCCAGGAAGACAGAACAGATACACTGTTCCCTATTCCACCTGTTAAGTGCAAGTAAAAACTGTGACCATTGTCTCTAACACAAACATAAGAAGACTCTAAAGGGTTAAAAGAAGACAATTAGGAACTTCAAGACCCAAGGAACAACACAGTGATTGATCAGTT
>RCUC01113946.1:0-15833 GCA_003697995.1 Taxidea taxus jeffersonii | reverse complement strand
GGTGCTTCCCACAGTTTGTAGTTATATTCATGCACCTAACTGGGTTTGTGACGATCACCCTCACTACATGGTAAAGGCAGATAGTGCGTCTTTTTCTCACCCCTGTTTTGCCAGCCCCAAGCACAATGCTTGGTACAAAACAGCCCCAAGTAGACACTAGTTTAAACAATCTCAGTTGTCAAGGAAGGTAGATATTAGAGCAATTAGGAAATAAAGCAAAATTCTTCTTAGTGAATATATGACAGCTCTCAGTGATCACCAATTTTTTCATATTGCTCACAAACCTATCCTTAAATCTCACCCAAGATCGACCTTGGGCTTGCTATTTGTTTTTTCTGGAGGCTACTTTTCTTCCTAGTAGCTCTCATTAGTAAATCTAAAAGTGATCCTCCAGGGTTGGTGATGGAAGGAAAGTAAGTATAGGAGATGTAAGAGACAGAGCAACCAATTGCAATTTGCCTAGAATTTCAAATCTGACCCTGGTCCCAAGATTTAGGGGTTATTTGTTTGTTTGTTCCATATTATTGTACTTTATTGTTTCCCTTATATCAAGATTTAGTATTTGGTGCAAATGTAAGAGAGGACTTCACTGCACTCTATAGACATTAAAAAGACAGCAACAGGGGGCGCCTGGGTGGCTCAGTCAGTTAAGCGTCTGACTCTTGACCTCTGCTCAGGTCTTCATCTCAGGGTTGTGAGTTCAAGCCCCGTGTTGGGCTCCACACTCAGCATGGAGCCTATTTAAACAAACAAACAAATACAACAATGGAATATTATGAAAAACTATACCAATAAAAATTTAAGAACTTAGATGAAATAGATACAGTCCTTGAAAGACACAAATGATCAAACTGACTCAAGAAGAAATGAAATACCTGAATAGTTCTAGATCAACTAAAAAAATTGGATTGGTAATGGAAAATATCCCCTTAGGCCCAGGATGCCTTCATTGTTAACAAAATATTAGCAAATTGAATTCAGCAATATGTAAAAAGGATAACACAGCATTCCCAAGTGGGTTTATCCTAGGAATGTGAGATTGGTTTAACATTTGAAAATCAGTTAATGTAATTCATCATGGTAACAGAATAAAGGAGAAAAACCATGATTATTCCAATAGATAAAGAAAAAGTATTTGGCCAAATCCAAAACCAGTGTATAACAACAATAACAAAACTCTCACTAAGATTTCTGTTGTCCAAGATTCACCTTGTTTATAGCCTAACTCCCATGCTTTTCATGGTGTACCAAGGTTCTCCCCCACAACCAATCCTGAAAGAGTCAACACTCAACCTTAAACAAATATTTGAGTGCCTGTAATGGGTTAGGCAATGTTCTAGGAGCTAAGGATACAGTTATGAACAGATGAAGTCCCTGCCTTGTAGAGTTTGTGTTCTTTGAAATAGGTGTAATTTCCGGGAGGACTCCTTCCTCTTTCCCCCTACCCATGTCACTTATGATAAATCGATATGTGTGTCTGTCTTCAAAATTTCTCTTTCCCATTTCTCCATAATTTCTCACAGATTATAGAATAAATAATGACTATGCTACAGTTCTTTCAGTGCCCGATGAGGTAGATGATCTGGGCGCTAGAGTCTTGGACTCCTTTAAAATACACATTGTAAAGGCTCATTTATTATCTTTCCCACATCTTGGGCTTCAATTCACATTTAATTGTATTATCCTTAGGAAAGCACTAAATAGGAGAGGCATGGTTTTCTCTCTGTCACTTGTAAATCCGGCACCATATGCCCAAGTGCTAAATTAATAATTATCTTCTTGCTCTAAACATTTAAAAAAAAACCAGCCTTATGTAAATATGATTCACATACCATTTAAAGTGTTCCTCTATTTAAAGGGTATAATTTAGTGTTTTTAAACTATATGTACAAAGCTGTGAAACCATCACAACAATCTAATTTTAGAACATTCTCATGCCACCTTAAAGAAATCCCATAGCCATTCACAGTCAATCTTAAATACTTTTAAAGTATCTTTATCACTGTCCTTAGCTGGTTTTCTCACACCTCAGTCTAGCGCACCTCTCCTTTCCTAGCTTCAGCCAGGTGCACAGTCCCAAAGTCCCTATCTTTGAACTTGACCTTCTTCCGTATTCTTCTCTCTGCCCTTAGGACTGTGGTGGGTGTTATCTCCACAATATCCTTCCCACCCTCTCAGCCTTAGGCAGCAGTGGGCACAACTGGGACTCCAGCTCCTGCGGAAGGGAGCTTGCGACTACGTTGCACTTGATGTCCTCCTTCCTTACTCTGTACTTTTCAGTTCATTGAGCCAGTAAATTTCCTTTCTTCTTCTTCTTTTTTTTTTTAAGATTTTATTTATTTGACAGAGAGAGAGAGCACAAGTAGGCAGAGCAGCAGGCAGAGGGAGAGGGAGAAGCAGGCTCTCCACTGAGCAGGGAGCCCTGGGTCCTGGGATCATGACCTGAGCGGAAGGCAGAAGCTTCACCAACTGAGCCACTCCGGCACCCAATTTCCTTTATTCTTTAAGGCAGTTTGAGTTGGATTTTTTGTTAAACTGATATGAGACCCTACTTAGAATTCACTTATTATTTTTTAACTGCTTTATTGAGCTATAATTTATATATATATATAATCTATTTAAAGTACACACACAAATCAGTGGTTTTTAGTGTATTGACAGAGTTGTGCAACCATCACGAAAATCAATTTTTTTTTTTAAGATTTTATTTATGTCAGAGAGAGAGCAGGAGCGAGCACAGGCAGACAGAGAGGCAGGCAGAGGCAGAGGGAGAAGCAGGCTCACTGCTGAGCAAAGAGCCGGATGTGGGACTCGATCCCAGGACGCTGGGATCATGACCTGAGCCGAAGGCAGCCGCTTAACCAACTGAGCCACCCAGGCGTCCCACGAAAATCAATTTTAAGATATTTTCATCACAACACCTGAGTGGCTTAGTCAGTTAAGTGGCTGCCTTCGGCTTGGGTCGTGATTCCAGGGTCCAGGGATCCAGTCCCACATGGGGCTCCCTGCTCAGTAGAAAGCCTGCTTCTCCCTCTCTCTCTGCCTGCTGCTCTCCCTGCTGTGCTCTTTCTCTTTCTCTGTCAAATAAATAAATAAAATCTTTTTTTTTTAAAACCTTAAAAAATATTTTCAGCAATATAAAAATAAATAAATAAATATTTTCATCATCCCCAAAGGAAACCCTGTACCCATAAACAGTCAGTCAGTCTCCATTTCTCCTCATATTGGACTTCTGCCTTCTAGAACTGTAAGATACTAAATTTTTAAAATATATTTTATTTTTACATAATCTCTACACCCAATGTGGGGCTTGAACTCACAACTCCGAGATCAAGAGTCACACGCTCCACTGACTGAGCCAGCCAGGTGCCGCAATAAACTGGTATTGTTTTAAGCCACTAAGTTTGTGGTAATTTAATTATGGCAGCAATAAGAAATGAATAAACAAGTGCTTATTAGACATTTGTATATCTTCCTTGGAGAAATGTTTATTCGAAATGTCCATTTGTCAATTGGCTTATTAATCTTTTCACTGGTGGGTTGTAAGTGTCCTAATAAATCTGGGTACAAGACTTTCTTTGAAAAAATTTTTTTAAAGATTTTATTAATTTGAGAGAGAGAGCAAGAGCAAGCGCAAGCAGGGGAAGGAGCAGAGGGAGAGGAAGAAGCAGACCCCTGGCTGACAGACATGGGGCCAGACATGGGGATCAATCCCCAGGACCCTGGGAGCACGACCTGAGCCAAAGGCAGATATTTAACAGACTGAGACACCTGGCTAAAAGTCTCTTATCAGATATGTGATTTGTAAATATTTCCCCACATTCTGTAGGTTGTCTTCACTTTCTTGGTCATGTTCTTTGAAGCACAAAAATATTTAATTTTGATGAAGTCCAATTTATCCATTTTTCTTTTGTTGTTTGTGCTTTTGGTGTCATATTTAAGAAGGCCTT
Source organism: Taxidea taxus jeffersonii (assembly GCA_003697995.1). Taxonomy (NCBI): domain Eukaryota; kingdom Metazoa; phylum Chordata; class Mammalia; order Carnivora; family Mustelidae; genus Taxidea; species Taxidea taxus. The sequence goes on along the minus strand of RCUC01113946.1, from coordinate 11,883 downwards.
GTCTAACCTAAGGTCATGAAGATATACTCCTATGTTTCTTCTAAGGATTTTAAAGTTTTATCTTTCATAATTAGGTCCATGATCCCATTTAGTCAATTTTTAAAAAATATTTTATTTATTCATTTGACAGACAGAGATCACAAGTAGGCAGAGAGGCAGGCAGGGGGGGGTGGGGGGTGGGGAGCAGACTCCCTGCGGAGCTGAGAGCCCAATGCTGGGCTCAATCCTAGGACCCTGGAATCATGACCTGAGCTGAAGGCAGAGGCTTTAACCCACTGAGCCACCCAGGCGCCCCCTATTTAGTCAATTTTGTGTATGGTATAAGAAAGGGGTCCGGCTTCATTCTTTTGCAAGTGGATATCCACCTCACCCAGCATCATTTATTGAAAAGACCAATCTTCCCCCCCCACTTTGAATTGTCTTAGCGCCCTTGCTGAAAATCAATAGATCATAAATGTAACAATTTATTTTGGGACTCTCCAATCTCTTCTACCAGTATGTCTGTTCTCACGCCAGTACTGCATGTCTCAACTTCTGTAGCCCCTTATTATTTTTGAATAATGTTTTTATTATAAAGACAACATATTATCATTATAGAACATTAGAGGAAAAGGGGAAGAAGAAGGAAAAATTGCCAACGATTCCAATACGGCAAGATAACCCTGTTAATGAGTTAGTGTATTTTATCCCTTCCTTGTTTCCATGTTTTTGGATTTTATTTTTTAACACACTGAGATTATAATGTATATACAATATAGTATTTTTCTCTTTTTACTTAACATGGCAATAGAAGTATTTCCCTATGTTACTAGAAACTTTACAAAACATCTTTTCTAATGGCTTGCATTAATGTTCTGCTGTGGGACTATACTGAAATTTATTTAACCAATCTCTTCTTTTTAAAAAAAATATTTTATTTATTTATTTGATAGAGAGATCACAAGTAGGCAGAGAGGCAGGCAGAGAGAGAGAGGGGGAAGAAGACTCCCTGCTGAGCAGAGAGCCTGCCCTGGGATCATGACCTGAGCCGAAGGCAGAGGTTTTTACCCACTGAGCCACCCAGGTGCCCCCAATCTCTTCTCTTTTGACATCTAAGTTGTTTTCATTTTGAGTCTTATAAGGAATGCTGCATCTTTGTGAATAAATTTTTGTATCTATTCTGGATGATATTCTTGGGATAATTAAACAGGAACAAAATTGATACACATCACCGGATGGTTCCTCTTAGTGTAGCATCAGTCTACTCCTGCAGAGCAAAGGATGAGCCCTACCCCCCTCCCCCAGCACTCATTGCTTGCCAGCTCTGGATATTCTTCTTCTTTTTTTCTTTTCTTTTTTTAACTTTGCAAGTTTGATAGATAAAAAATGGGTAACTGGTTTTTAAAATTTGCATTTCTTTTGTTATTAGTGAACTTGAACATTTTCCCACGTGTCTTTTAGCCCTGCATATTTCCTCTTTTGTGAACCGTTCAAGTTTATTTATTTTTCAGTGGGGTTCTTGACGAATTCTGACTGATTACTCTGGATTCTGGCTTTCCTATCAGTAATCAACTCTTAACACACCTGGGTCATTTGTTCAGAACATCCAGAAGGGGGTTTTCTGAATAAAGAGGATATTAAAGAATATATAGATATCTTGAAAGGTGCTCTTCTTCGGAAAGTGGAAGGCTAGAGAAAGGGGATCAGAGTAAAAATATCCCATTTCTGAAAGGGATATTAGCCATCTCTGATCAGCTCTAATAGCCAGAAAAGTTGACAAAATCTCCAAGTTTAAGAGGCACCTGGCCCACTCCATCGGTGGATCATATGGCTCTTGATTTTGGGGTTGTGAGCTCAAGCTCAATATGTAGATATTGCTTAAATAAATAAATTGCTTTAATAAACAAATTGCTTAAATAAATAATTTGCTTAAATAAATAAACTTTAAAAAATCTCCAAGTTTACGTTCCCAGTGTGTTACATATAACTTTGAACTTTAGCTTCTCAGGGCCGTGATAAAGATCTAAGTGGTCTTATATGGGAACAGACCTTCAAGGGGTTGGGATAGGGACATAGCAAAAGTGATGGGAAGCCATTATCTATTTATGCCCAACACAGGAAGACAAAGTCTAAATTTAAACTGCCTTAGGACAGCTGTGGGGTAGTATCAATAAGGAATAGCCAACTGTCAGAGGTGGGAGTCTGGGCAACAGATGATTATAAAAAAATCAGTACATGCCTCTTTGGTTACTTTGTAGGAAGAACTTGATAATGCCTTGATAACTCTTTGTCTGTAATAGGCATGTCCCAATAGAGAATGAGATGGGCTAAATGATGTGAATTCCAGCTGGCATAGAAGGTGACATAAGGTGCAAATGTCTGATCTCATAGGGCCATGACATCATCACATCATCTAGCCATTTCTGAATTAGACAAGCCCATTAACATGCAGGGATTCTGGGTAGGAGTGGGAATCCCATAGAAGTCACACTACAAGGCTGAAGGTAAGTGGGGGAATACCAGACCGGAACCTGACATTTCATATTGCATCCTTGGCAGGACCTTTTCAAAGAAACAAGAACCGAAATGTAGCTTGAACTGGCATGCAAAGCAGGCCACTATTTCAGTCTGAATCATGAGCTGGGGCCACAGTGGGCCATCTGAAACTGAGTGGCAAAAGCAAACTGAACACCAAGGCATGAGTGCATATAATAAAGATTTAACTGTCCAGGCAACTGGACAGTTCCAAGCGTTAGCTAGGCTGGGAATCGGGCTAGGAGGCAGAATTTTATAGCATTTTCTTCCTGGCTAGAGCTATGCCAACAGTGATACTCTAGCCCTCCCACTCCACCCCCACTCCGGGATTCCTGCAGTCCCCTGGACCGTCCCAGGACCGAAGGACCACAGGTCTCTTAGGCGGCTTCCCGGTATGCTGAAATGTTGTCATGTCACCTGCCACTCTGCTCCTCCCCCGCCCTACAGCCCCTCCCCTCGGCAGCCCTGCCATGCTGCCAAGGAGCTGGCATTGCCCAGACCCAGAGGGCAGAAGTGTGGCTGAGGTGGCCAGCTACGTCATCTGTAACCCAGAGTGTTTATGTTCTCTGCAGTCCTGCGATGCAAGGACCTGCCAATGATCCTCAAGTTTGTTCTGCTTTCTTTGGCCTTCCAGAAGTGAATAGCTGTCTTGAAAACAAAGTAAAGAAAGCTCTGATGGGAAAATATTTTCAGGTTTCCTTCTCCCCTGCTTTTTTTTTGTGCTAGGTCATCTTCCTCCCTTCCATCATACTCCTGTGTATCATCCTTCTGGAAAGCCTTTCTGAACCCTAAGACCCACTCCTTTGGGCTCTGGTTTGTCTCTGCTATGATCGCCAAACAAGAATTTTCATTCAGGACCCAGCCCAGGTTTCTCCCAACCAGAGAAACTGAAGGAGTGTTTAGAGAAAGTAAATAGAGTTTACTATTAGCTTAAGTCACTCTTAGCTCTTCTGTATGTAGCAGGCACCGAATGTGTTTAACTTAATTGAAATCACATGCAAAACACCACTGCCCTTGAGAGCTAAGGCAACTTTAATTTTTAAATGTCCATGCAAAGATAATCATTAAAATCTGAGGTTCTTGATTTAGACAGACATAAGTGAAATCTAGGCTTTACCACTTACTAATTGTAACCATGGCCAGGTCACCACATTTCTCTGAACCGCCTTATTTTCTAAAACGAAGACATGAGTAACGTGCCCAAAGGGCTTTCGAGAAGATTAAATGTGATCCTCTATGTAAATGAGCCCCTTGTTCATGCTCGTGGACAGTTAAGTGATAGCAACCTCATTCTGTGTGTGCGTATCTTTCATGTGCTCACTCTCTGCACCTCTGCTTTTTGACCTTGAACTCTATGAGGGTGGTGCCAGGATGTACCCCCTGAGGGAGTGTAGTTGTCCAGCTGACTGATCCTACATGCATAATCCCAAGAGAGCTCAAAGGCAGTCTCATGGTATTTGGGACAGACTTGGGAGAAGGGCCTGAATGGTTGGATTTGAGACAGAGAATGAGTATCTGCATAATGAACCAAGTCCACTATATCACGCCTTATTGCCTAGTTGTGAAGTTTTAGGAAACTTGTTCACTTGTTTGTTTATTCCCACTAACATTTATTGAACCTCTATTATGTCTGAAGCTACAGTGTTGAAAGACATACAAGGTCTCTTACCATCTAAGCTTATAGCTTAATAATTTAACCTAAAAGAAATAAGGAGGCAATTTAATTAGTATTCATTGAAAAACCATTCGACTCAGCTATGTAAAGGAGCACCGTGTTCTATTAAGCAGAACCAGAACCTCCAAAGCTTAGCTCTTGGAAGACAATGTCAACAACTGGCTGACCAGAGTCCTGGGTCTGTCCCAGGTTCCCTTCCCCTCAGAGTTCTTCTCTTCACTGTTCCCTTGCTAATACTCTAGTCCAAACGTAGATTTTAAAACTTTTGTTTGTAGATTAAGTGGGTTGGAGTCCTCCACAAAAGATTTTACTGCATAATAAGGGAGAACCAATTGCGATGACCCCGAGAAGCTGTTCCCAGGAACACACTCAAATGGGCAGTTTTTTCAGTATGTCTGCTCTCTAAAACCATATGCTAGGGTATTAATAACAGAACTATCTGTAATAGCCAAATAATAGAAACAACCTAAATGGCCACGAGCAATAAAATCGACAGGTTAGGGTATCCTCACACAATGGAATTCTTCTTACACAGCACAAAAATGGGCAAAGCACAACCTTACGCAACAAATGAGTGGACCTCAGCAACACACAGTTACGCGAGGAAATCCAGATGCAGAAGGGGGTGCACTGTGTGGTTCCAATCACCAAAAGCCCAAAATAGGCAAGACTGATCGATGGTGTTTGAAGTCAAGATAATAACTGTCTTTGGGGCTAGTGGCTAGAAGGCACACAGGGACTCTGAGGGCACTGGTGATATTCTATTTCTCCGCTTTGGTTGTTGGTTACATGAATTCATCAAGGTATATACTTATGATGTGTGTACTATTCTATATGTACACTGAACTTCAACAAAATGTTTTTTAGGAAATAGTATAGAAGGCTCTGCCTTCCTGATTGTCTTATTGTTAACTCACTCAGGAGCTTGGTTTGAATCCTCTATAGCCCACTCTCGGACTGGACAAGTGCCCAAGCCCTTTGCATGTGTTCCTGATTTCCCAAGCCTTTGAACACTAGTTGGGAGCAGATGTGGTCTTATTTCCCACCACGACAAACTAAAGTCTAGACAGTCTTGTCCCCTTGGTGGCTTAGCTTACCATTTCCCTGGACCATTTCCCTGGGTCTCCCAGCCAGTTCCTGAGTCCCAGCTGAAAGATATTCCAGACCCCAGAAAATTGGTAGAACTATGGTAAATTATTCAGTGAACAGACAGATTTTTTGGGTGAGATACCAGCCTCTGTATTTAAGAGTGGCCATGCCCCCAATATAAACCCAATAATAAAGTAATACTTTAACAAAACAGGGCACCTGGGTGGCTCAGTTGGTTAAGTATCTGTCTTTGGCTCAAGTCATGATCCTAGGATTGAGTCCCGCATCGGTCTCTCTGCTCAGTGAGGATCCTGCTTCTCCTTCTCCCTCTGTCCCTCCCCCCAGCATCGTGCACACACGTGCTCTCGCTCTCTCTCTCTCTCTCTCTCATTCTCTCTCAAATAAATAAATAAAATCTTTTTAAAAAAAGAATATTAAAAGATGTTCTTCAGCTTTTAAAAAAATAATACTTTAACAAAAGAATAATTATTCCGTTCATTCCAAAGTTCCTCCCCACCTCCCCTTAGAATATAAGCTGCACGAGAGCAGGGATTTAGTTATATTCACTGCTTTATTTTATTTTATTCACAGCTGCTGTAGTCCCAGCACCTAGAACAGTCCCTGGCACATAACAGGCACTCAATAAATATTTCTTGAATGAAATAACTGTTTATAAAGAAAAGCTGCATAGCACAGAGGGTAAGAGTGTGTGTTCTAGAATGAGATTGCTTAGGTTCAAATCCCAGCTCTGCTGCTTACTAGCTAGGAGATATTGGACAAACTCTTTAATCTCTCCAGGCCTCAGTTTCCTCATTTGTAAAATGGAAATAATGCTAGTGTCTTCCTCTTAGGGTTACTGTGAAGTTTAAAGAACACATGTAAAGATAACATATGCGATGGTTTGGTGGACATTTTGCTGGAAGTGGTCTTGTCTTATCTACACAGGAAAATTGAAGTCTTCTGACTATCTGTGCAACATACAGTAGAATAAGTAATAAAAAGAAACATTTTTTCATGTGCCTGTTAGCCATTTGTATGTCTTCTTTGGAGAAGTGTCTGTTCATGTCTTCTGCCCATTTTTTGATGTGATTATCTGTTTTGTGTGTGTTGAGTTTGAGGAGTTCTTTATAGATCTTGGGTATCAGCCTTCTGTCTGTAGTGTCATTTGCGAATATCTTCTCCCATTCCGTGGGTTGCCTCTTTGTTTTGTTGACTGTTTCCTTGGCTGTGCAGCTTTTGATCTTGATGAAGTCCCAAAAGTTCATTTTCGCTTTTGTTTCCTTTGCCTTTGGAGACATGTCTTGAAAGAAGCTGCTGTGGTCGATGTTGAAGAGGTTACTGCCTATGTTCTCCTCTAACATTTGGTAGATTCCTGCCTCACACTGAGGTCTTTTATCCATTTCGAGTTTATTTTTGTGTATGGTGTAAGAGAAAGGTCGAGTTTCATTCTTCTGCATGTGGCTGTCCAATTTTCCCAGCACCATTTATTGAAGAGACTGTCTTTTTTCCACTGTATATTTTTTCTTGCTTTGTCAAAGATTAAATTAGGAGTGAAGGAGATTATGCTGAGTGAAATAAGTCAAGCAGAGAGAGTCAATTATCATATGGTTTCACTTACTTGTGGAGCATAAGGAATAACATGGAGGACATTGGGAGATGGAGAGGAGAAGTGAGTTGGGGGAAATCAGAGGGGGAGACAAACCATGAGAGACTGTGGACTCTCAGAAACAAACTGAGGGTTTTGGAGGGGACAAGGGTGGGGGGTTGCGTGAACCTGGTGGTGGGTATTAAGGAGGGCACATATTGCATGGAGCACTAGGTGGGGTGCATAAACAATGAATCTTGGAACACTGAAAAAAAAGTTAAAGCTGAGACTGTTATAAAAAAAGAAACTTATTTTTAAAAGATTTTATCCATTTATTTGGATCACAGATAGATCACAAGTAGGCGGGGGGGGGGGGGAAGCAGGCTCCCTGCCGAACAGAGAGCCCGATGTGGGACTCGATCCCAGGACCCTGAGATCATGACCTGAGCCGAAGGCAGCGGCTTAACCCACTGAGCCACCCAGGTGCCCCCAAAAAGAAACATTTTTAAAAAGATTTTATTTATTTATTTATTTGAGAGAGAGAGAGTGAGAGTATGAGCAGGAGGAGGGGCATACAGAGAGGAAAGAAGCAGAATCCTTGCGGAGCAAGGAGCCCCACATACAGCTTGATCCCAGGACCCTGGGATCATGACCTGAGCTGAAGGCAGATGCTCAACTGAGTGAGCCACCCAGGTGCCCCATAAAAAGAAACATTAATAAAAACAAAATAAATTAAATGAAGAAAACTTTAAAAATTATTTTTTCAGTATTTTGTTTTTAAGTAATCTCTACACCAAATGTGGGGCTTGAACTCATGACCCTGAGATCAAGACTCACATGTTCCACTATCTGAGCCAGCCAGGTACCCTGAAAACTTTTAAAATTATTAAAATTCAAGATCTCAGAAAGATGTTTTATAGGTATAGACAAGCTTATTCTAACATCATAGGAAAAGGCAAAGGAGTTAGAATAGCTAAAACAATTTTGAAAAGGAAGATCAAGTGGGAGGAATCACTCTGTGCCATGTTAAAGCTTACAGTGTAGCTACGGACTCACTTCAGAGCTGCAGTAATCCACACAGTATGGACTGATAGACAATAGGTCTGTCAGGGTGAATGGAATAGATCAGGGTGCCCAGGAGAGACTCCCACAAATAGGCCCTTCGGCATTTTCACAAAGAGACAAGAGCAATTCAAAGGAAGAATGATGGTCTTTTCAACAAACGGCACTGGAGAAATTAGACATCCATGTGCAAAAAACTTGACCTAAACCTCACATCATATACAAAAGTTAACTCAAAACGGATCATGAATTTCTATGTAAAATGTGAGAAAAGTCAACCACTGAATGATGCCATTTGCATGACATTCTCAAAATGGCAAAACTATAGAGATGGAGAAGTGATCAGTTGTGGTAGAGAACAGACACAGTGTGTGTGTGGGGGGTGGGGGTGGTGTGTGTGTTGCTCACAGATGTAAAGGGATAGGGGCACCTGGGTGGCTCAGTCGGTTAAGCTTCTGACTCTTGATTTTGGGTTAAGTCGTGATCTCAGGGTCATGGGATTGAGCCCCTCACTGGACTCCGTGTTCACAAGTGTGGAGTCTGCTTGAGATTCTCTTTCTCCCTTTCCCCCCTCCTTTTCCTCCTTTTCTGCCCCCCCCTTCTCATGCACCTCTCTCTCTCTCTCTTTCTGAAATTAATTAATTAATTAAAAATGTAAAGGGGGGTGCCTGGGTGGCTCAGTGGGTTAAATCCTCTGCCTTCAGCTCAGGTCATGATCCCAGGGTCCTGGGATGGGGACCAGCATCGGGCTCTCTGCTCAGCAGGGAGCCTGTTTCCCTTCCTCTCTCTCTGCCTGCCTCTCTCTGCCTACTTGTGATCTTTGTCTGTCAAATAAATAAATAAAATCTTAAAAAATGTAAAGGGCTAGCACAAGGACATTCTGTGGTGATAGAACAGTTCTTGATCCTGATTGTGGTTGTGGTTCCACAAATCTGTTCACAATTTAAAATTGCATGGGACCTCGCACATACAGATGAATGCATACAAAAAATGGCAAAACCTGAATAAGGTCTGTAGTCTAGTTAGCAACACTGTTCAATGTCAATCTCCTCACATTCATATTGCATTCAGTTATATAAGATGTTACCTTTAGGGGAGGTTGGGTGAAGGGCAGATAGGACTCTGTGTACTGCTGTTTCAGTGTTCTGTGGTGTAACTATTTCAAAATAAGCAGTTTTAAAAAATGTATAACATTTCTCATGGCACTTGATACACAGTAAGTGCTCAAGAAACATTAACCATTATTCTTTTTTAAATTGTTGTCTCTACAATTATTAAAACAGGAAAATGACTCATTTATACTCTTTGCCTGGCATAGAGTAAACAACATAGGTGTTGAATGGTTGGAAGAATGATAGGTACAGGGAAAAGATGGAGGAGTGAGAGTTTTAAAAACTGGGTCACACAGAAAGCACACTTTGTGGGCCTTCCGTTCTAATGGAGGAAGCGGACATGTAAGCAGCTAAACGTAAGGCCTGGGAGAAGTGGTGGCTTTGAGCTGAGGCTTTGAGGATAAGTAGGTGGAGAGGGATAAAGAATGTCATGGGAAATGAGAATATTAAGATATATTGTGGAAGGTTCTAGATGTGTTTAAAGAGTTCGGTCCCTTGTTAGGTAACAGAGTGTCGTTAAAATTTTGTGTAAATTTTACGTAAAATTTTACCACTCTGGTGGCCAGTGAGAAGGACGGATGGTCACGGAGAGGGTATAGCCAAGGGAAAGTATCCAGTCTGCGATGAGATTCGCAGTTTAAATCTGCGTCGACAAAGATGTATTTGTATTAATATGTCAGCAGTAATGCTGTGACCAACTTTTTTCTTGTCTGGATAAACTTTTTAGGGGAGGCAGATCCTCACCTGTTACAAAAAGGAAATTGAAGAGATGAAGAAAGGTGTTTCAGGCATTTCCAATTCGCATTTTATCTATTTTCCAGAACCCAAGACTGAAATAAAGTAGAAATAAAGTCACAATACAGTGTAGCCCTTTCTTTCAAAAATAGCACTTAACGTGCCCAGACAGAAAAACATTTTGTGGGGGTGGGGAGTATGAGGGGGGTGGGATTTGCAACATTCAAACTAGAAACAAGTGATTTATACAAAGGTAATTTAAAGAAACTCTGTAACCAGCCCTCCTAAAGTCCAGTTAAGGATGTTATAATTCAGAGATTTGCACTTCCTTTATTTCTCCACCTGGCCTATTTCCTGTTTCTAAGGTACTTTGGTTGCCATGGATACATAAACAAATACAACTAGTTTCCTCTAATTGGGCTGCTGAATTCACCCTGGGCTCTACCTCTCTGTTTTCTCTCATGGCCACTCACCACTACACCGCAGTTAGCCATTGCTTTTGCCACTAACCCACCTCCTCCTCACACCTCCTACTTTCTCTCTCAATTGCTTTCTCTTCCTGGTGTGGTAACACACTCAAATGTGTGCATAACTATGGGTATTGGCTTCCCAATTTATAAATTCTGTTTGCAACATTACCTCTCACCAGTGGGATTGACTTCTGCAAAACCCCCTTTTTTGAGTTATATTGATTGAGCATTGTATCAATAGATGATAGATAGATAGATAGATAGATAGATAGATATTGGTATATTCTGGTCCAATATATATTGATTGTAATTAGGAATACCTTGAGTATTGACATTTTGTTTTCTATTAAATAGCTATATAAGGAAATAGTAATACATTTTTATGAGTAGGAATGTAAGTGGCTCAGAGTATCAAGGAAGTAGTAAGATGTATACAGGTTGGTACAAAATAATGATTCAGAACAATAATGATCCATAAAATTAAGAATTAGGTTACTTTGGGGGTGCCTGGGTGGCTCAGTCAGTTAAGCTGCAGCTCTTGGTTTCAGTTCAGGGTAATCTGAGAGTTCTGTGATCCAGCCCCTCGTTGACTCCCGCATCAAGTCCCATGTTAGGTTCCACACTTTGCCCAGAGTCTGCTTAAGACTCTCTTTCCCTCTCCCCCTGCCTGCCCCACCCCAGCTCTAAAATAAATAAATAAATCTTTGAAAAAAATAATTAGGTTACTCTGCAACCCAAACACAGAGGGTATAGATTGAAGGGAACAGTTATAATCTGGAAAGTTTATAAACAAACTATGTATTAACCATTTCCTTCTCTTTCCTTCTTCTCGCTCTTCAACCTAATATGGTCATAACTTGGGACAATAGGTGATCACACACATTGTGACATTCCTAGTAGGGTGCCCTATAGAGCAGCTGGGGAGGAGATTTCCATCTCTGAATGGAAGCTCCTGGAATGTCCTGAAGCAACAGGAGGGTCTAATGTCAGAGCCGTTTGTGTGATGGGAAAATGGATAAAACATTTCATCAACTGTGATAAGCACTATCAGCACGAAAATCCATGTGTTAAGCACCTGCTTCTGCCTTGTGCTGCCAAAAGCAAGTTCCACCAACAGGTCCCCCTACTAATGACAAAACTACAGAAGAGATCTCAGATGATTAAGCAGAGACCTGCAGTGAGAGGTGTTTACATCCTATATGTAGGTAGAGTGAGTATATTTTTAGGGTAGCAAGTTCTGGCCAAATGAGCTTAACATGAAAACATGAGTATTACCCTACTTCAAAAGACCCACCCAATTTCATGTTCTAATCTCAAAGACTGGAACCAAAAACTTAATTATTATGTAGAGCTTTTATACAAATGACTAATTTAGTTCTCATTGTACACTGTTTTGTAACAAATCTACACCATCTTCCCTACTAGATTGACTTTCTGCTGGGACAGAATTTCTGTTAAGTCACCAGCTATCTGGGAACTTTGAGAAAAGTCATATTGGAAAAACGAGTTAAACACTTAGGCAAGCACTAATTTTTTAAGCATGTGAAATTTTTCTAAACTGGTAACAACGGGGTATAATAAATTTGTAAATCTATTTGTACACTCAATGTCCCAGAATGCACTTCTGAAGGTTTTTTTTTT
>RCUC01113943.1:0-20095 GCA_003697995.1 Taxidea taxus jeffersonii | reverse complement strand
TCCCCCGCCCCCGAAGGGCACAGTTTAAACTGTGTGTCAAAAGGACAGATCAGCAGTCTGGTTTGACTTCTGCTGTTTTTTCTTTCTCCTGCTGATGTGTTAAGTAGGGTTTATGCATAACCCTCAGAATGGTCCTTATTATAATGTGTTAGACCAACCCACTAGGGAGCTCATAGAAATCTAATTGACCCAGAGGGGGGAAAAAAAGTGAAACCTTTGCTCCCCCTAAAAAAAAGTCCCCAAATCTCACTGCATGCACTGCCTATTTCAAGGATACTGTAACAATTATTAAGAAGGGGCTAGAAGCAAGAAATGATCTGAGCTTCCTGAAACCTACGAAGGAGGGAAACAGAAAATGCTTGGAGAAGTTCGCGGAACCAGAACCAGGTCACAGTGCCCATGAGCGGAGTGTTGGAAGAAAGGGTTTGGGAAAGGTTGTTTTGTTCCCTGCTGTTCCGTTTGTGTGTGTGTGTGTGTGTGTGTGTTTTAATAAGCCAAGATTGGATAGAACTAAAACTAAGTAATCAGATGAGTCTTCTTAAAGTAATTTCTTTGGGTAAAATATACTGCTGCTAGGTACGTAGACTCAAACCTGGGTAATAATAAATTGAAAAGGAAATGAAATTTAGAACTCTCTTAATCACTTTTTGTACTTCTTCTTTCCCAGGGGAATGGCCATAAAGTAAGGGAGATTTTGTAGAAACATAGAGAAAACGTGCATTTCAGAACTAACCAACAGGAGGAGAAATAAAGTTGTTTAGAATAGGCTTTTACAATGCAACTCTATTAAAAAAAATAAAATGTAGCTCTGTTGACCAGGGTAATAGCTAATGGGACAAAGTTCTAACTGGAAAAATACACGACTGCTTTGAAGACTGTGTACTATTTATATAAAGTAACAGAATCTGACAGTGCATGAAAAACACATCTTCACATAAGCAGAAGAGACAACTCTAATATAAATTGCTAGACGAGCTTCTTTTTATAAGTTATCAGTGAAAAGTAAATTTGGGGAGGTTACCTTTGTTAAAGTGACTGTGCTCAAAATAGCTTGGTTGCTGGTTTTTGATAATCTGGTTTCAATAGTAAAATTTAAACATTAGATCTGATCTCAGGTTAAATTCTATACATTCTATAGATTATAGAATTAATAAAGTCAATAATTATGTAATAATTGTAAATAATGATAATTTAATATTAATATAATTAAAGTGTGTGGAATATGAAAAATTATTTCTATAAATATAGAATAATATATAAATAAATATAAATATATTTCTATAAATATAGAAATTATAATGATAATGTATAGAATACTAGAAATGTCCTAAGCACTACAGTGCTCTAAACATACTAGGTAGACACCCAATATTTGCTTGCTGGAGCTGCCACTGCTGAGGCTTCTCGGCCCACCATGTTTTTGATGTTGCGAATTTGATAGCAACGTTAAAATGTCAGTATAAACCACTCAACTATTTAGATGTCTAAGTAGTTTAAGAATTGCAAACAGGGATACCTATTTGGCCCAAGCAACTATAGTTAAGTTCTATATGGTCTGTTTCCTTAACGAAATGAGTTAAGAGATGGTTTGGTGAAGGGTAGGTTTCGACAGAAGAACCACAGGCTTATCTAACAGCAGCCATCAGGTAGATGGAGGTGGACTACAAGGGTAGAGATAGAGAGAACGTGGGGGTTTAATAGGGAGTTAGGGACTCGATGTGACCATTCCTATAATGAAAGCAGATGGTACAGCAGAGCTCGGGTGTCAGGGGAGCTGTTCACAGATGATGTGACCGTTGAGCCAGTCCAGAGGATGGTCTTCCTGGTAGATACGGGGAAGATGGCACTGACCGTGGTGTAGCAAGCTGTCAGGGGACCGTCCCCTCCCCCACCGTACCGCCCATATCGTTCAGCATACTGCATTGGATCTCCTCCCATCTGCATCTCTTTGCTTGAGAACATCCTCTAGCAGTGGGAGCAGTGTGGCAGGATGCATGTGTCATGAGCAGCATCCTCCCACCCTCCCCTTGCAGTGGTCCTCAGCCAGTGACTGACAGGAGTTGGTGTACGAATCCCATGGTTCCTTCAGCCTTCAGATGGGATCACTCTGGTCCCAAAGCATCTGGTGATAGACGCTCCAGGTGCTCATTGCAGTGACCTAGGAACATCCTCATTGTCTTTCTCCGGACAGCCAGCCTCAATTCCTCCTTTCCTTCTCTTTGCTGGGGTAGCTACCAAACGAACTGCTTGCACTCACATACTCATTGCACGGTTTGGGGGAAGGCCCCAGCCTCAAGCATTTCAGAACAAGTGGCCACCAGGTGCAGAGGCATTTTGGAGATACGCCCTGTCAAGAAATGACCCAGCTCGAGCCCCTGTCTTGAGAAAGTGGCAGCAGGAAGTCCAGAGAGACGGAGGCCTACTGCAGAGTCACAAGCAGAGGAGAGACTATTCTACCCTCTGGACTCCAAACTTCATGTTCTTGACTTGAGCATTCTCAACATTTAAAAATTTTTACTATAGCAGAAGTAAAGATGAAGACAGAAACACTTTAGTGGTGATAAAACCCTTCCTGCTCAGTTTTGAAGGCATTCAGATACACACTGTTGTTTTTGATGACACCCCTCATACGCCAGGAGCTTGGTTATAGTACAGGCCAAGAGAATAGAATTCCAGGAACAGTCAAAACACAAGATGTTTACTGACACGGCATTATAGGTGCTGTAGTGGAAAAAACGTCATTTCATGGGAAATCAAAAGGCCATTCCAAAGTAACGGAGGCTTTGCAGGACAGCAACTATCCGAATTACAAACGTGAGTGAAAGTGGTATGTAAAAAATGTTATGTCAACCCGTGAGATGTAATAAGTTTTAAGTGGTAGTGATACTGTTAATTCCGTTGCTTGAGGCCTCAGAGATAGACTTCAAACATTGGCATGTTTTGCCAGGCAATCATGTGAACGCGTAACCTCATTAACTCAGAATATTTCTAGGTTTGTGTTTGAAAAGCCCCTGTAACTTAATAAATAATGAATGGAGAAAAGACATAACTTACAATAAAAAGATGAATTAAGAAGGATCTACTTTGAAAATATCAGTAAAAAAAAAAAAAAAATAGAATCAGAATCAGAAGTCAAAGGACAGTTATACCCATCCCCAAATGAAAAACTAAACGTCCACTTGTTACAACCTTTTTGAACATTAAAATCTATCTTATGTATGAATTTCGGTATATTTGTGTATTTATATTTAAATTTTGTATTAAATATTTTGTGTTCAAAATATTTATAAGTTATGCCAGGATATCGGAATCTCACTGAAGTAGATGCTAGTTAGAAAGATCTCTGAAGTCAAATGCGTATGATAATACTTTTAGGAACATGCCAACACTCTAACCATGTTAGTTTTTTGTGGAAATTTTAATTTTATATGTTAAGTTAAATATCATGTTCAATATACTTGATTGTGGTTCTTGTCAGTACAAAAAGGTAAAACTAGGATATGCATAATCACAATATTTTAACATGAATGGACACATGACAAGTGAACATTGGGGGTTTTATCTGCCTACTTTTGAGGCTAGATGCTAATTAAATTTGAATGATATAGTCCACCTCAAGCACACACCCTATGAACCCCTCAGATTCCCCCAGGCAGAGCCAGCTGCTTTATTCCTCTGCTAAAATCATAGCTTGTTTGTTTGTATTGTGCTCATCGCTGTGATATATTTATGTGGTACATTAATAGTGTTTTCCTCTATAAGTACACTATGACTCAACTGTTAGGCACTAGTCCTGTTTATCTCTCCCCTTGCTACTTTTATCTCAGGGCCAGGCACCTAGAAGCTCAGCACATGTTTGGGTGGGTGGATGGATGGATTAACTGTTAATTTAGGGCAATCATTGAGCAGTTATATGCCTCTTGGCCTGAAAGGTACCATGACATTAAACTCTTCCCAGACATTATGCTAGGATGGGGTCAAGGACCAAACGTGGCACGACGTCAGGATGCCGTATTAAGGAAGTGGGGCAGAGTGTAGAGCAGATACTGAAAACAGTGCAGACACAAGTGCTTGGGTTGCAACCGTGTCTCTGCCACTTCCTGCCTGTGTGTCTTGGGGGAGGTTAGCTTTTCTCCCCTTCAGTCTCTTCATCCGTAATTTGCTCCCTAGGGCTGCTTGTACTGAAGCATCAAGCTGCAGGTAATAGAAACCCTCTTAAATAATAAAGGGGTCTAGTTATCTTCTGTAATAGAAATCTTGGAGATAGCAGGTTATCTGTGAGCTCAGCTCAGGACATGAGGTCGCTGGGCTACCACGTCTGCCTACCTTTTGGCCTCTGACTCGGGGTCTCCAGATGATTGCTGCAGCCCCAGGCATCCCCTCCTCAAATGACAGCATCCCGAAGGAACAGGTGGAGGGATGGTCAGTGGCTTCGTGAAGGGGCTGCCAGATTATTGGATACCTTTCTCATTTTTCCAAAAGGGAAGTCTTTCCTCCACGTCCCACATACTTTCTTTCCCTTTTTAACCAGAACTGATGGGAAGGGAAGCTTAGGCAATAAGCATCTGATTCTTGGTTTTTCTTTCTTTTTTTTTTTTTAAGATTTTATTTATTTATTTGATAGACAGAGATCACAAGGAGGCAGAGAGAGAGAGGAAGAAGCAGGCTGTCTGCAGAGCAGAGAGCCCGATACGGGGCTCCATCCCATGACCCTGGGATCATGACCCGAGCCGAAGGCAGAGGCTTTAACCCACTGAGCCACCCGGGCACCCCTGATTCTTGGTTTTTCTAGCAGAAGGACAAGTAAGAGGTTGTGAATGGCTGTTGGGGCTCCAGCCAAGAGTCTGTGTTGCTGTCATTACAAGGATTATTCCTGCTTCACACCATGCCTGCTGCAGATTTGAGATATATATATATATATATATATATTTTTTTTTTTTTTAAGGGTTTATTTATTTATTTATTGGAGGGAGAGAGAGAGTAGACACTGAGACCACACAAGTGGCGGGGGCAGGGGGACGGAGAGACAGACTCTCAAGCAGAGTCTACAATGAGCACAGAGCCCAACATGGGGCTCAATCCCAGAGCCCTGAGATCATGACCTGAGCCGAAACTAATGAGTCAGACACTTAACTGACTGTGCCACTCAGGCGCCCCCAACCCAGGATGTCAACTCCTTAATATTCAGTATTGCTGGTATTACTGTGACTACCCCAGACTGCACTTGAGAGAAATATTCCAATATAAGTTACGATTTTCCATGGTAAAATAGGCTACTTCTTACCACTTAAATTTTTTTCATAAATTATTTACAAACTCAGACACTGTTATTATCCTTTATGTATTGTCTCAATTCTTGCCTTTTCTGTAATCCCACCCCCACTCTGTTTTCATGAAGATTCCCAGCCAAGAGTTCATACCTGTTTTCAGGACTGAAATATAAATAGTAGTTTTTCTAAAATATCAGTTAAGATGAGTGGAAGTTTTTCTTTTAATTATTTTTAAATATATCCTTGGGAATTAAAGCGAATTTTACTTCAGAGCTTCACGACTTATAAAAATTTTCATGGCAGAAAACCTCTTGGGATAATACCTCACCACATGCCCATTTCTACGTGGCCTGTTCAGCTAGTGAGAGAAATTCCGATGCACTTTTGTCATCAATTTATTCTTGGAGGACATCCCTTGTTCCAGTCAAAACATGCGTTGTGGTGAGAGCAGACAACATTTGGGGAAGATAAAATAGCATGTATTCAGGGAATTAAGTAAGAACCCCAAGGAGGTAAACAAAATGCAAATCTGCCAAGGAGAGAAAAAAAGCTTGAAAGTAATAAAATCTATGAGAGACTCCTCTGAACATACTAATCATTAGACTTTCTGTTATACAAGTTATATGCTCGTGTAACTTGCCAAGTCAGGAGGCTTTGGGAACAGTATTGTTCATGTGTGTAAGTGGAAAGACAAATCACATTAAATTTTTTTTAAAAAGATTTTAATTATTTGAGAGAAAGAAAGAGTGTGCTGCCCAGGTGCAAGTGGGGGGGGGCAGAGGGAGAGAGAGAATCTTGAGCAGACTCCCCACTGAGCATGAAGCCCAAGGTGGGATTCAGTCTCAGGACCTGAGATCACAACCTGAGCTGCAACAGAGTCGGCCGTTCAATCGATTGAGCCACAAAGGTGCCCCTAAAAATCAATTTTTGTGTTGTAGCAAGCAGAAATGTACATGACTTTGAAGTATAGGTCATTAATATACTGAAGGGACCAGAGGGCAAATTAGAGAAAAGAAAGACTCTAAGCAGAGAAATCAGAAGAATTCTACCTAATAAATAGTTGAAATATTAGGGAAAATGGAACCATAACCCAGACCTATTATTGTTTCCTTATTATAATCTGTTTCATTTTTTAGAAGAGCTTTATTGAGATACATTTACATACAATAAAATTTCACCAGTTTGAAGTATACCATTCGGTGGTTGGTTCTATTATTTTTAAGTAAACAGAAAGCAAAGAATGGACAGAAAATGCTGATTTTGAATTAGAAACTCCTATGAATACTGAAAAACCTTTTGGATAACATTTCTTTTTCATTTAAAGCCTGAAAGCATATTAAAAATAATATTTATGCTCTGCTGTGGTATCTATGCCCTGAGTTTGAGCGTTCTTCATCCTTGGGATTCACGCAGGATCCGCCAGGAAATAGAAAAGCCCCAGATGCCTGGGAGCAAATAAAAACACAGAGGGAAGGCTGGGTAGAAAAAGACAGTAAAGAGACCTTTGATGTGGCACCAGGTGTGTGAGTTTGAGAACGGAGGTTTTGTTGGCATGTTTCCTTTCGGTCTTTTCTCGATTCCTAATACAGTGGTCTCCTGCGCCTCCCCCCACGGCCCACTGTCCCCTTACCCATGATTTTGCTTTTTGTGGTTTCAGTTACTGTAGCTTGTGGTCAGCTGCTGTCTGGAGGCAGAAAATCCTCTTTCCAACATAGTGTCAGAAGGTCAGCAGTGGTCTAGTGTGACGTCACAGTGCCCATGTCATTCCCTTCACTTCGTCTTATCACGTAGGCATTTTGTCATCTAGTATCATCACAAGAAGGATGGGTAGTGTATGTAAGCTACTTTGAGAGGGACCACATTCACACAGTGTTTATTACTGTGTATTGTTTTAACGGTTCTACCTTATTAGTGTTAATCTCTTACTGCGGCTAATTTATACATTCCATTTTATCATGGGTGTGTAGGTATAGGAACAAACCTAGTAGGTGGGGTTCGGTACCGTCCACAATTTCAGGCATCCGTGGAGGGTCTTGGAACATACCTCTCACAGATAAGGGGAGGGAGAATAGTTCCTCATTTCAAAGTTCCATTGTCTATTTCTACTTGAAGAAGTTACTTAAACATGTTTTTAAGCTACTTAATAGAAAAATTTCTTTCCTACAAGTAATTGTTGAAAGGTATCATCTAAGCCTGAAGCTTCCTTCTGGACATTTTGCAGAACTCTTGAATCTTTTGCCTATGAGACCTTTAGTGATCTATTAAAATAAACTGGTGAGGATTACAGCTCAAAGTCATGTGCTATTCCGTGTGGGAAATTGAAGAGAAATATGGGAAGAACAATTTTTTTCAAGAAGAGAAAAGATTAAAATAATTGAAATTGCTCAGCCATTTTTACCTGTTTATTGAGACCATTGCTAAATATATTGTCTAGAATCCCACTGATGAAACTTCAAAACTCAGTTATCATTTCTTCCTGTTAGTTATGTTCAGATGAGCTTGTCTTAAGTATTTACTAAAGTATTTAAGATGATATGTTTGCTTGATATTTATTAGACTATTCGATTTTTATTTGATGTTCTTGGTACAGGGGACAAGCTATCTCAAACATAATAGATTTTTGTCTTAGTCTTAAGCCATGAAAATGGTGACACTTAATCTTTATTTCTTTGAAGTAATATCCTTTTTTGTGTCTTTTGTGTGAATCTCAATACTTACATATTAGTTTTAAGGAATAGTCACAACATAAATAATTTTGCATTAGTAAGCACATGCTTGGAGCATTAGGTTGGTCTCAACTCTAAGAAAATTTTAGTGTGGAGTCTAGCGGTTAAAGAAAGTTTTGTTGTGAACCACACACACACACACACACACACACACACACACACACACAAATGCATTACTTTTTGTTTTCCTTCCTCTAGTCATCCCCCACAATGAGCCCTTGGCTACATATGCCCCCACTGTGATCCATTGCCTACACTGAAAACACTTACTCCCAGGATTTAGAACTTTAGGACTGCCCCCATCCCATCCCTTTTAATGGTACAAGTGAAACCATCACCTTCTACCTGCCTATTGTTTTGTCATACAAGACTACTTCCTGTCTTCCAAAGGTACCATGGGCCCTCTTCCTTCTTTGCCTTTACCAGGGCTGTTGTATCTGGAATTCCTTTCTCTGGCTAGACTGACAAAAATCTTGTGCTTCCAGTAGTAGTTTAGAAATGACATGTCTTCCTGTGCTCGGTACTGTGAGACCGCCCACAAGATACGTCCCTCTCCTGTACTCTTTCTAGCATTTTGGGCATCTCCTGATCTAGACCTGGATTAAGGAGCAAAAACTAGGAGCCCCTATCTGGTCCCTGTTGTATAATGGTCATTTGGATGTTGTTGGCATACTGTAATTCTACTGGAAGTGTCTTAGGGAGGATGAGAACATATTTATTAGAACGTCTCTCAAGGACACTAAGATATAGGGTTGGGAAGGTTGGGAAGGACTGACTGAAAAGTCATTAGGGTTAAAGAGTAAAAATCCCCAGCAAGTAGGTTCCAATCCGAGCACCAAGCTACCTTCTCAGGTGGATGAACCTGGGTACCTGTGAGGCTTGTGTTTTACTAGATGGAGTGTCCATATTTGGTGTCAGAGTTAAGTGACTTAGGGCAGTAGAGGAGAGGCTGGGCCCAGCAGTCTTTAATCATTCCCCACACAACTCTCAGCCACTCCTCCAAATAAGGTTGAAAGGATTAACCCTTCTTAATCCAGTAGCTAAAGAATTTGTGTTTTTACTGTGTCTAGGAGGCTCTCTGTCCAGTCTTGCTTTTCGTCTGGCATTTACTATGCTGTGTGAACGTCTCATTTTTGCAAGTAATGCGCTTATGTGTTCCATCATTGTGTGGGTTATATTTTAATCTCTTTTATCCTCAGAAACTGGCATAGTGCTGGACACGTAGCAGAGAGTCAGAAGGAATTGGTTGGGTTAGCCAATATGTCCAATTAGTGCAGCCAGTGTTAATTAAATCACTTTTAGACATTGTCTTCATAAATGTGCAAAATTCTTGAATTCATGATCAGTTTGTGAGTATGGCATCAAACAAGTTTGAGGCCTAGAGAAATATGTTTATGTAATTCCTCAGCAAACTATAATATTTGTCTTCTATATTA
Organism: Taxidea taxus jeffersonii; assembly: GCA_003697995.1. Lineage (NCBI taxonomy): Eukaryota > Metazoa > Chordata > Mammalia > Carnivora > Mustelidae > Taxidea > Taxidea taxus. Next base: position 10,663 of record RCUC01113943.1, on the reverse strand, counting down.
ATAGCCTTTGACACATGACTGTTTCAATCTGAGAAAAAGCACACCTAAAATTTGCTAATACTGGGTTTTTTATTTGTTTGTTTGTTTGTTTTTTGCCTGATGATAACCATATGCTGAGGTCTACCTGGTTCAGATGTTTCACAGCATAAACTCCTGAAGGATGCAGAAGTCTCTGTTTATATCTCTGATTGCATTCCATGTGGCTCTAGAGATGAATTTAGCCTCTTAGGTTGTCCTGTAATAGGTAAATATTAGGCAATGGTAAATATTAGGTAAATATCAGGCAATATTCACTTCTTATTCTTAATAGATAATGCTAGAAATGCTTTATTTGTACTACCCTGAAAATGGATGGAAACAATCGAGGAAGGCATAAGTCTTAAAATCTGAAATGTTAGCTCTGGAAAGAACTCACCAGCGCATCAACATCACTGTTCCTTTATACCATCCTCCTGAGGCCCAGAGGAGTGAGGTGCCCTGATGAAGTCCACCCTGCTACTCAGTGCGACACAGAGAGAAGAATCCAGCTGCCTTGGCCTCCATATGACTCTCATTCTGTGTAATCATGTCTCCATGTCTTCTGCTTGGCGCCCTTCTCTCTGCCCTACCCCTTCAATGAACTAGAGATAAGAGATGGCAGGTTTTGGAAAGAGGGAACCAGGGAGGCGAAGGGTGGCAAGAATTTGCTGTCCAGTGGATGGACAAGCTACCAACAGAAGATGACCTTCTGAGTCCAAAAATAAGTTTTGATTCCAGATGAATGCTTGAGGAGTCACTCATGTCATTCAGGGATGCTGAAGATTCTCCTAATAGTTCCAGAATGTTGGGGTTTCGGTAAGTTATGCTCTTGGAAGGTGTATTTAGATGTGTTCCTTTTGTTGACGGGCTCTTTGTTTGCTTCTTGTCTGTGTTTACTGTTGTGAGGGTTTAGTGCATTTTCATATTGGATTTTCCCCCAACTGGTTTGGGGCCAGGTTGACAGCTCGAAGAAACAGAAGTTCTCTGTTTTCTGGCTACCAGTCCAGAGAGCTCAGTTGAAGGTGTTGGCTCAGACCTTCCATAAGTCTCTAGTGGCTTAGATTCCTCTATTCAGTGGCTGGCCAGTAAGATAGCATTCAGTTCACTCATTGCTGCTTCCTGCACATTCTGTGGTAGAGATCACTGCCACGGTGAATGCCACAGGATTGCATCAATCAGAGACTAAGATGACCGAGATTCCAAGGCAGTTGTGTTCTTTACTCTGTGGAGAGAGTGTTTGTGGGAAAGAAGAAGCCCTTAATAATATTTGAAAATATGAAGCAACAGGCCTCGTTTAGAACAGATTGTAGATGGTATCATGGAACAGAAGATCCCTGTATTCACAGTTGCTGTTTAAGGAATTTTATCACACCATTTGGATGGGACTATAATAAAAAGAGTAATAGAGAATTGCAGTTTGGTTAAGTATCAGCAAGGAAATTTTAGTCAAAATATTTAAAATATAATGAAAGAGAGGGAGAGAAATGGAGATAGGCACACACACAAGCACACGCTTTCATAGGTAATAGAAAAACTAAAGAGGTCATGAAGGAAGGAGAACAGAGCAAAGATGGTGTTGAGAGCTCTCACTGACCACAGAACAGCTGTGAGAATATATAAATGGGTGTTAATCTGAGTGTGGGTTGGCAATGGCCTTCCTTCAGCATAGCAACTATACTGGGAGATGCAAAGGAAATGATTGCTAGGTTAGAATGTATACATGTTAAAAATTTCTTCTAACTAACAAAATAAAGAGCCAAGTGGAAAATTGTAAAAATAGTAGCAACTCCTATGACAATGAATTAATACCCTTAATATAAAAGAGCAGTTATGAATTCATAAGAAAAGTAAAAAGCTAATACAAGAAGAAGGGACTCACTAGAAGAATGACAAATGGCCACCAGAAGAATGGAGCTTTATAAGTTACCAAGTCAGTGCATGATGTTTCTTTTCCTGTGATCAACTTGGTCAAAAGTTAATTTAAATTAATGATATGATGAGCTTTCTCAATGGTTCAGTAATAGGGACCATTATTTTATATATTGCTGAGGGGCATATAAAATGGTACATTTCTGGATTGCAATTTGGAAGTACCTCTCAAGAGCTCGAAAAAATATTCCTGATTTATTAGCCAATTATCTTTCATCCTAAGTTGTATCTTAAGGAAATAATCAAGAGATGTGCACAAAAGTGTATGATCAAATATATTCATAGTAGCATTATTTATAACCATAAAAGTGGAAGCAGGCTGCTTATCCTGCAGTGAATAACACATAGAATTCCATATAATCAGAATATTCAATAACATGGGAATTATTTCATAATATCATAATCTTATTAAGCTATAGGTAAAGCACAATTCCTAAAATACCTGATGGAATTTTGTATAATCTCATCAATGTTTACTTATGACTAATGGAATTAAAGGTAATTTTTATTTCTTTATATGTGTATAACTTTTTAAAATGCTCTATATTGAAAAGTTCTTTCAAAATCAGAAAAAAACCACAGAGTAGACATTACGTATACAAAATCCACAAATTTTGACTGTATAGTTTGATATATTGCAGCAATTACATTACATTTGAGTAACTGCCATTGCTTTCAAGGTAGAAAGCATTTTCATCACCCTTAAAAGTTCCTCACGACCCTCTGCAGTCAGTTGCATCCCCCCAAATAATTCCTGACAACCACGGCTTTGCTTTCTGCCACTGTTGTTCTGTCTTCTCTAGAATTTCAGTATGATTTTAAAGAGAGATCCATGCTGTTTTGTATGCTATGTCTTGTTCTAAAGAATATATTCTGCAAGAATATTCATTGTGTGGTTTCGTTCCAAAAATTAACTTTGGGATAAAGAGGCAGGCCATGGGCATAGTGAAAAGAATAATGTTACTGAGTCTGGAGACCTTAGACAAGTCATTACCTTTTCTGATTCTTAGTTTGCTCATCTGTAAAGTGAGGTTATCTTTTTTTTTTTTTTTAAGATTTTATTTTATATTTGTCAGAGAGAGAGCAAGCAAGCACAGGCAGACAGAGTGGCAGGCAGAGGCAGAGGGAGAAGCAGGCTCCCTGCCGAGCAAGGAGCCTGATGTGGGACTCGATCCCAGGACGCTGGGATCATGACCTGAGCCGAAGGCAGCCGCTCAACCAACTGAGCCACCCAGGCGTCCCTGTAAAGTGGGGTTAATAGTAGTAACACCATCCTTACCCATCCTTTAGCATTGTTATGGGTAACAAATCAGAATATGCTTGTTAAACCACTTTGTGAGGCATGAGCATCAGTTTCTGGTTTTATTGGCATTATGAGTCTAATTAAGATTGTGGATGTGTAGGTCAGTCTTCCTGTCCTTGAAAAGGAGGCTTTTCTTCCCCATTCCTGACGTTAGGTTAAGCCCTTAATGAATTGCCATCATGGAAATTGTTGAGAAATGAGCCAGATGTTGGCGAATGTTTTACTATGAGAGGTAATTGGTGGAATTCTCTAGCATGTTATTTCCAGACCCAAGTTCTGATATCCATACTTCTTACTTCTTTGGCTTTCTTTTCCAAATCTGTGTTGAGAGCATCATCTCTACTAGTGGGTTAGAGTCCACGAACACCCTCCTCCTTTTGCGTCCTTCATTATCTAGTAAGCAATTCTTAGACTTTTCAAGGCAATACAGTTAAGATTTGGGGGAACAGCAAGGCATTGAAAAACCAGAAAGTGTTCAAACCAAGTTGCAGAAAAGTGCTAGGCACTAGGAAGTAGCTCTAAATGACTTGGAAGAAAGGATGCAACAAACATGTCTGGGTCATTCATGCTTCATTTATTTATTCATTATTCGTTCAATCAACTGAATTTTGGTTGCATTTCCGTCGTGTTCTAGATACCCTGTAGACCTGAGAATTGCCTTAATGGAAATTACATTAACATAGGAGATGAAGACTAAAAATCAACCAACCAACCAATTAAATAGTTACAAACTCTGATAAGTAAAAAGAATTTACACAAGAGCTGCAACAGGGATGCCCTAACTCCGTAGGGAGAATTGGTTGGTTTTATTTATGAGAGTGACTTGCGGGGTTTTAATCCTGGATGTTTTCATAAACAGAACTGACATTCTCACATCTGTTTCCAGTGGTTTATTTGCAAGGAATTTAATTAAAATGCAAGGAAAAAATACATTAAAGCTTTCTTTACTTATTTTTCCTAAAACAATAATTTATCAAGATTTTCCCTTTGGGATAATGTCAGGTACTATGGAACACCGTAGTCTTCCCTTTATTAATCTGTCCACTTTCTTACTGGGGAGGCTCCCTGCCTGGGGTTCCCAATGCAGTGAGCCACATACCCTGTGTGAGCACATGTATCCTTTAGGCTCTTGTGGCTGGCTTTGGCTGGATTTAAAATAATAGCAGTCAGAATCTGATCTATTAGCCAATTGAGGAGATATTTTAAATCAAATTCTTTGGCACCTTCATTTTTTAACACAGCAGCTTCAGGTCAGTAGTAGAGTTTGATGATATATATTTTCCTCCCCAGATGTTTTACATATTTCATGTAAGCATCATGTAACCTTGAAGAATCATCCTAATGTTTTATATGGTTACACAGATACCTTTGGTATTTACTTACTATGATAGTTATAGGGTTTTCTGGCCAAGTGCACCTTCTGTGTGATTGCAACCTCCTGTTGCCCTCATAAATATCTGAGAATATCATCTTTCAGTCATGAAGAATGATAGATCCTGGTTTTATTAGTTATCTAACTAAAGTATCGGAAACTAAGTTGCCTTAAAAGATTTTATTTCTCATTTATATATTCTAAGGCATATACAGTATTATTAGGAGTTTATATGTGAATTAAAACCATGGCTCTGAAACTGTGTGAACTTGGGCAAATATTTAAACTTTCTGTGTCTCTGTTTCCTCATCTAGAAAATTTTATACCCCCTCATCAGGGGGTATAAAATGGGATAGTCGTGGGGCACCTGGGTGGCTCAGTGCGTTAAAGCCTCTGCCTTTGGCTCAGGTCATGATCCCAGGGTCATGGTCACGAGCCCAGCCCTTCATTGGGCTCTCTGCTCAGCTGGGAGCCTGCTTCCTCCTCTCTCTCTGCCTGCTTCTCTACCTGCTTGTGATCTCTGTCTGTCAAATAAATAAATAAAATGGGATAGTTGTGAGAATTACATGAGTTCGTATGTATAAAGAATTTAACTCATATCTCCAAGAATCATGTGAGTCCTTCAGGAACATTCATTTTTCCACTTAATAAATACTGTGTCCCAGGCACTTGTGTTATATACTGGCATATTAAATGAGGAAGGATATATCTTTGTCTCAGTGAGAGGCCTGAGCTTCTGATCCGGGGTGGGCTGCCCCAGTCAGATGGAAGTGGAGAGTAGGGGAGTGTGGCAACCCAGAGCCACTGGGGAGACCTTTGGTACTTCTGTGCTCTGCAGGATTTTGATGTTAAGGTTAGATCCATTGAGTTTCTTTTCCTTTTTTCGAATTATATTAGTGATCAAATACTACCTTGCTTTTGGAAGGCCACAAGAAACCTATGGAAGTCTTTATACCCTTTTTTTTTTTAATTGGCAGCAGCACATGGTAGTACATAAGGGAGATTATAGAATCAGATACACACAGAGTACAAAATTGTAGACCTGGACTCAAGTCCATTTATCAGCTGCGTGACCTGCAAGTTTCTTAACCTCTTGGAGTCTGTGGTTCCCTGAGACCATTACCTCATTCTGTTACCCAATCTAAGAATACGAAGATCGTAATGCCCCAGAAGTTGTCTGCAAACAAAATAGGTTTGCTGTAAGAATCAAAAGAGCTATGCCTTTAAGAGGGTTCATACATTTTAGCACATGCTGTACACTCACAGTTACTAATCATCATCTTACCATTGTTGTAATTAGCCATCATGTTGCTTTTTAGATAAAGATTCATGAAGGTTATTCGAACTGCCTGATGTAACATGGATTCAAACCCAGTTCTTCCTGATTTCAGAATCTGTGCTGTTTGCATTGATGTCATGCCGCCTCGTGAGAGAAACAAAAGAAAAACTGGACAACCTCTCTGAAAAACTAAAGTCGTGTAATTCCTGCCAGTACTGTTAGTCGAAAGAAAAATGAAAGGCTCACGGTTGTTAAAAATGGTATTGGAGTAAACATTAACAGTCAAACATTTTATGGAAAGATGATCAAAATAGATGGCAAGTATGGTTTCTGTTAGCATTCTTCAGTAACATCCTCTACCATGCCAGCTACCAAGCTGAGGATTTGCCAAGTCCCAGAGTGTCTCTGTTTGAACCTCAGGGTTCAACCCAGTACTAGCCATTCATGTCTGAAACCCACATGCAGAAAGGGGTGTCTGCCTGGGGCAGGCTCTCGGCGCTTGGGGGCGGAAGTCAGATGGTGTCTGAGAAAGGCATATGTGAGGCTTGAGTTTGGACTTGTCTCTTGAGCAACATTGACCAGAAGATCTGATTTACACTGCTGTCCCTTGAGTAATGAAACGCTGAGCTTCCCTCCGATTCACACGATTTATTCAAATAGTAATTGGAGCCTAAGGCTTAAATTCCCTTTCCCAAAGGTATTCATTCATGAGTTCCTTACCAAGTTGGTCAGATTCTTGGTTTCATAATGGAAAATTATCTAAAACATCTATATCTGTGTGTGTGTGTGTGTGTATATATATATATATATATTCATGTGCACATGTGTGTGTCTGTGTGTGAAAGAGAGAGAGAGATTGAGGTCTAGGCTCACAGCAGAGAACATCTACACTAATGAATAGCGTTGCAGAGATTAGAAGAAGGCATATATTAAGTGGTTTAGAAATGCATCTTTCAAATTCTTATATTTTTAACAAGCCTCTATGGACTTACTAAAATTTTAGAATCATACAGAAAATTATCCCCTTTGTAAATGGAAATTTTAGATTTTCAAAGCTTGAATGAGGATGTATTTTAGCTTTTGGCCTTTGAATATTTGTTACACGTTGTGTGTGTGTATAGGCTTTCTGTTTTTGCTGAGACAGAAGCTACTTGTATCCCTTAGGGCTTTCCAGAGTGAAACATTTTTATATTACAGTTTTGTACTCTATTAATGGAATATATGATCCCCTCAGCTGCAGAGAGGAGAGCTGGACGCAAAGCCCCACGCTTTTCCTCTCTCCTGTTCTTTGCAGCTTATCTTCTTCCTGGAGGAAGCAAAGGAGGGCATGAAGATGTGTTTCGCTTTGCTCTTCCTAGAGCAGTAGCTTGGGGAAAGACAGTAGAGGACTTCATATTGGTAGTTTCAGTTGCTAGTATTTTTTGAACTTTTACCATGTACCAGTTTTTCTTCAAGGGCTCTGTGCATATTAGCTAATCAGCTTCACAGTGTTCCTCTGACATAGGGGCATAATTATCCTCCATCTGCAGATGAAGAAACTAAAGCATGGTGAGGTTAAGAAACGTCTCAAAGCCATGTGTACGTGGTAAAGGGCGTTCAAACTCAGGCCATTGGATGTACGGCTTGGGCTATTACGGGCCATGCCAGTGATGTCAACGAAAGAAATAACAATCATCATGGGGCGCCTGGGTGGCTCAGTGGGTTAAGCCCTGCTTTCAGCTCAGGTCATGATCTCAGGGTCCTGGGATTGAGCCCTGCATCAGGCTCTCTCCTCAGGAGGGAGCCTGCTTCCCCCTCTCTCTGCCTGCCTCTCTGCCTACGATCTCTGTCTGTCAAATAAATAAATAAAATCTTAAAAAAGAGAACAATCATTATCCTAACCATAACTCCATTTAAATGTATGTTTACCCTCTAAGCATTGTGCTAATCTTTTTTTATCTTCACAAAGACCTTGAGGGAGAAACTATCACAGACCCCATTTTATCACATGGAAACCAAGGCTGAGTGGATGTGTCACTGGCCCAGAGCCCCACTGCCAGCGACGGTGGGGACTTGGGTTTGAAATGAGTCTGACTTCAAAATGGGCCGGTAAAGATACAGAGGACGAAGCACAGATGGTCCAGTGTTTACCCATGTCTTGTCATGAGCATAGGCTTCTCCTTAGCTAGGGCTCACCACAACCTCCCTGACCAGTCGGGGTTGTCACAGTAAATTACACACAACGTTGCAGGCGTCGGGTATCACGGAGGCCACCTTGCAACAGAGGTTCTGTTTGGCACACTCACACGGGAGGTTGGGGGAGAGGACGTGAGTGTCTGTGTGTGTGTCCGCTGTGACTGAAAGCTCTCAAAAGGACCTTTGCGAGAAGTAATTGAAGGCATTTAAGAGGATTAGACACTCTGATATTGAAAGTACCTTTGTGATGGAATATAGACGATCACCCAAGAGGGTTTTTGCAGAACTGCGCTGCATCACGTGGAGAAGGGGAAGTACATGTCAGAGATGTCCGGGGTGGAGAGGAGGTTTCAGGGAAGCTTGTGTCGGCCTGTCCACCTGGAAAGCCATTCTCTGGAAGAGAGACTTGACTTGGAAGTTACAAGGGGAGACTTTCTGTCAGCTAGAGGCACCCAACAACAGAATGGGCTGCTTCAGAGGCTCCCCTGCTCCCCAGGGAGTCACCTGCTGAAGGCTCCCCTCTCCCCGGGGGTCACCTGCTGAAGGCGACCAGCAGGGAGGGAAGTAGGGAGGGGTCTCGGTACCGCAGGGAACAGAGAAGGAAACTACTCTGGTTCTGAGATCTTGTCATTTTACACAAAATAAATGCCATTGAAGCTATAAATGCGAGTCATTTATTTTAATAGATTTTAGTGTACTTCAGAAACTATTACCTATAAAAGATGCCAAGCAGAAAAATACCTTCAGTAGAAAAACGTTATTTCATCTATCGGAAGAACATACACTTGGAAGTAGGTTAAGGACTCTCGAGTGTCATCGGAATCTATAAAGAGATTTGCTATTTTGGAAAATACTGTAGAAGCATCTAGAAATTCTTAACAATATTATAGCAGTATTTAAATGTAGTTAAAGAGAAGAAATGGGAAAAGCATTTTTTTAATACGACCGTGAAATTGCCAGAGTTTACAACATGAATGATGTTTCTGATAAAAATGGGGAACTGTGAAATGTAACAAAGGTAAGAGCTGAGGCCAGTCACAAAGCAAGCAGGAAGTTAATATCAAGGTCACAGAATATTGTGGCAAATGGAGTTATCTACAAAGGCTTGAGCATTGGGCTTGTTCCTGCATTTCCCTCAGATGCTTGCATGTCATTTTTTGCGCTTATGTACTTTATGTTCACCGTTAGAGCCTGAAAATAGCTGCTCAATTAATGTCCAGATAACTATGAATTTCAGTGTTGCACTGCGAAAAATTATATTGGAGTTTTTGGTTTTGCTTTGGTTTTCTTTTTTTTTTTAATTTTTTTTAAAAAATTATTTATTTATTTATTTGTCAGAGAGAGAGAGGGAGAGAGAGCAAGCGAGCACAGGCAGAGGCAGAGGGAGAAGCAGGCTCCCCGCCAAGCAAGGAGCCCGATATGGGACTCGATCCCAGGACGCTGGGATCATGACCTGAGCTGAAGGCAGCTGCTTAACCAACTGAGCCACCCAGGCGTCCCTTGCTTTGGTTTTCTTGAGCATGAGGTAGAGGAGGCTTTGGAACACTGAACTGTCTGGGTCCTTTCCTTTCAGTTGTCTTAGGTTTCATGGGTTAGGCCATTTTATATTTAAAGGGGGTAAAGGAAGACAGTGTGCAAAGTGGTACCTTGGGGGTTCTGTGAGTGTTTTTCTTTAAAGAGAAGGAACTTGCTTTTCAAAAGGAAGGGAAGCAGAACATCTATACCATGGCTCATTGTCAGCCACGAGACAGCTCAAATCTTATCATGATTCTTAAATTTAGCATCATTTACATAGGAAATAAAATGCAAAGACGATCACTCGGAAGTGGGCTTATGTAGCATGAAAGAGAGATTTGCTGTTGTGTTGGGCCTGCTGTTTGTTAGGATCCTGAAAGCTAATGTGGTCGCGTCAGGTCTTTAAGCCGCTAGAATTTCTTCTGTAGATTTGTAAGCACCCATGTTCATAAAACTGGTAAAGAAGCATTTTGGATGGCTAACATCCAGGTCTGGACTTGCTGCTCTCAGCTCTTCCCTCATTAGACTTCTCTCCTTACCCCAGGAGAAGGTATCATTCCGGGTGAAAATTTCATTTCTTGAAGGGGGCGGGGTCCTGAAAACCCAGACATTTTGATAGCGACCATTCTGGCACAAACTACTCCAGTGATGGAAGAAAACCCTCTTCTCTCGCACTGCCTTCCTCTTTGATCTATACCTCTCTAGCAGTGTCCTCTCCAAAGCAACTCTCCAGAGCTTCTGCGTTTCTCTCTAATTGCCATTAGAGAGAGCTGAGAATCCTTCTCCTTTGCTCTTCTGCAGGGTTCCTAACTATTCTCTTTGACTAAAGTTACTCACTAAAAATTAAAGGGGCTCCAGAGATCAAAGGCTGTGTGTTTTCAGAATGATGCTGGCACTTTTGGGGGGGTCCTTTAACAGTGTGAACAGTGGGGCAGGAGGAGAGGCAACAGCGCGTTTCAGCATTTTCTTGGGGCGGACTTCTCCCAACTACCAGGGAACCTCACCATATGGCATTTTATTAAGCCTGTGGCCTTCACTAAGGGCCACATCTTGCATCCTGCCGAATGCCACC